>CAUYRH010137380.1:0-38100 GCA_963574655.1 Perodicticus potto | reverse complement strand
AAATATTTTCATCAAACTGTTTAACATAGCCTTCATGGCCTTTTAATCACTATATGAAGACATTTATATTCTGCATTTAGTAAGTTTCACCTGTACCCTTTTAAGATGCACTGGAGCAGAATGGAGGATAATTGGTGGGGCCACACTCTGCTGATTTTTAACCATAAAGAATTATTGACAGTAGGCACATTTTTCCTGTGTCCTGTTCTGTTTGTTTTTATATATAGTATTGAACTATTAATACAGTAACAGTGGGGGATATGGAGTCATTGATTATGACTAAAAATGGAATAAAAATTTCATTATATCATTCTTTTCTAGTTAAAACTTAGTTATCAATGTACCTATTTCCATGAGATTAAGATAAATTGGTCCATGATAAACTAAAAAAAAAAAAAATCCTCTGTAAATCTGTTTCAGCATGGACAGAACTAATGTAATTTTTTTTTCCTTTTCTCTGCTTTGGTTCTGATTAATAATACCTGCAGGGGACTCGGCGCCTGTAGCTCAGCAGCTAGGGCGATAGCCACGTACATGGGAGCTGGTGGGTTCGAATCCAGCCCAGGTCTGCCAAACAACAATGACAACTACAACAAAAAATAGCCAGGCATTGTGGCGGGCACCTGTCGTCCCAACTACTTGGGAGGCTGAGGCAAGAGAACTGCTTAAGCCCAAGAGTTTGCTGTGAGCTGTGATGCCACAGCACTCTAACAGGGGTGACGTAGTGAGACTCTGTCTCAAAAACATAAAAAAATAATAATAATAGTAATACCTGCAGAAGTACTAAAATATTTTCATCTTCTTTCTTCCCATTTCATAATTCTCTGTTGAAAGTATTTAGAACACCTTCCTTTAAAGATTTTAGCCTATAATTGAAAAGCCTAATGGCTTAAAATTATAAGGTTCATATATCATGTAGGCAAAGCTTCTATAAGGCAAGTAATATAACTCTTCATAAGCGGTTAGGGGTAAATTATGGCTCACCTGCAACAACAGGGATGCTACTAAATATGGGAAAACCTCATCTCTCTTTCCCTATCAATATATCAAAAACAAACCCTTAATGAGTCTCACACACCACCCTGGCTTTTGGTATGATACCCTAGTCAAGCTGGCTTCCTTCCTCTGCTTCTATTCATAAATGTGATCTTACTTAGAAGATGAAATCACTGCCACATGGAAGCCATGTGACTTAAAAACATCTTCCCACGAAAAGTAATGTGCCTGCCACATTGCCATGTCTGAGAGTAGCAAAAGAGTTTTGCCACTGCTCCTTTCACCCATTGATTCCTGAATGCTGCTGTTTTTACCACCATGCTGACAAGTGTCATGTGTCAGAGCTGTAATAAATACTTTTACATTTCTTTGGGGGAACTATTTTCAAAACACTTTATGATTTAGTGGTTTTTCGGGAAATGCACTCAAATTCTCAGTCTTATTATTCTATGTTGCTCAAGCAAATTGCTCTAAGTAACTGTACTAATGAGTGCCAATCCCCAACATCCTGGAGGAGAAAGCAACAGTGCTTCTGCTTGTCTCTACACACACACTCACACACACGGCGGACCACCCCACAACTGTTGGGCATTTTGTTTTATGGGGTTTTTCCTGCATCACTGCTAACTTTTGATGAATACCTTTCACATAAGTCTTTGACTAGCCTCCTAGTTCTTTTATTTCACAGTGAAATTATAGGTCTAAAGGTCTAGACAATGTGGCCAAGAGGAAACTGGTCAATGGAATCATCTGGTAAAAACAGCAATTTTGCTGAAAATGTCTACTGCCACTCATTGATTTTTTCTAGTCTTGGTAATTTTGTTATTTGACAGGGATGTTTTTCAGCTCTTTATATGCCCTAAATATTGTTTTTCCCCCCAACAAATCCCCTGTTGTTACCGAGTTAACATATCTCAACAATTCCCCTAGTGTACATTTAGATTCATTTTCCTTGCCACAAACATAGAAGCAAAGGATTAATTGCTGGGGGTAGAAAGTAAAAGAAAAGAAAAACATTTGAAAAATAGACAAAAACTAAGAAAAAAAGCTTAACCTAAAATAAAACATTTAAAGGCATCACCACCGTAGTTCAAATACCAGTATCTCAACAATCAGTACCTGACAGTATTTGTTTTTGAACAAATCATTCTGATTACTTGTTATACCAACTAACCTACTTTCATCCTAATTACTTTTGGTCAAATCACTTTTGGTCAAATTACATTACTTTAAAAGTACCCATCTCATCAAAATGTTGACCATCTTACTTTTTTTTAATCTTAGTTAATTTAAAAAGCAGAAATTGATGTTTCATTATTCTTTAAATTTAACTATTAGTTTGGGTGATATGATTATTAATTTAATAAATATTACATATTATTAATGCAAAAATAACAATAACAAGATACATTGAGGGCTTAGTAAGTACCAGGCACTATTATAGGTGCTCTATATGTATGAATTAGTCCACTTACATTTTTATTTTAGTAAACTTTCTGTTCATTAACCTCTAACTCTCCATTCATTATTTCCCTCATTCTAAAAATATTGGTTGAGAACCTACAATGTACCTGTCTTTGGATATATGTGTATATATATGAAGTTTGCTTTCTAGTGAGGAAGAAAATTTTTAAAAATATATAAAATTATAAAATGTTTTGTAAAAACACATTTTGTAAAAGAAATAAACACAGGGTGGTACAGAGAGAAAAAATAAAATGGGGGGAGTAAGGCAAGGGCTTGATAGGGAAACTGCACTGAAGTATAAACTTGAATGAGAAGAGTTCAAGGTATGAGGCTCTGGGCAGAGAATGGAGCAAAGCATGTGCAAAGTCCTTGAAGGCAGTGAAGAGCTTGAAGTCTTCAGGGACTGAGAGGAGAGCAATATGGCAGACACAAAGTAGCTGCTAGAGAGTGACATGAGTTTAGAAAGTCAGGAAAGATCCAGTCAGGTGTAGACCATAGTCAGGGATTTTCCTTCCACCACCTTCCCAGTCTCACGTTCTATTGGGCTTTGCACCGTGGAGAAAAAACGCATCAAGACAGACCTAGTCTCTCCACCACCGTACACACTCAAACTCTCTGTCGTCACCCCTGTGTGAGAAAGCATACTTTCCTTTTTTCTTGGAGACCTTAAGGCTTTGAGGAAATGAAAAATAGATTTACCATATTATTTAATGCAAACTTCAAACTATCATTGTTTAGAATAGGCCGCTGCTCTTCAAGGAAATGATATCTTCTGTCCTCAATCCAAAGCACTCTGATTTCTGGATTCTTGATTATTTTAAAAAATTCTGATAAGGAGTGGGAGACATTAGTTTCCGTCCTCAGTGCCAAAGGTATCATGGGAAGGATTAAAACTCTGCAATCATATTTTGACATATACATGAAGTGCTACACAAAGAGAGGACAAGGAACTCGTAGGCAAAACGCCAATGGCTCTGTGTAGGGTGGGAGTTAGAGAGGGCCAGAAAACATCTGTAACTTCTATCAACCAGGAAGGATTGTGGACAGTCTTGAACATCAAGCTGTCCAGCTGACAAAGAATTTTGAACCTGGCCAAATTACCCTACAGTCTAATCTCTATAGTATCCTCTTCCAAACAGTCCTTTAATGAATAATAACACTCTAGTCCAGCAGTTCTCAACCTGTGGGTCTGTATTAAAGGGCCGCGGCATTAGGAAGGTTGAGAACCACTACTCTAGTCTCTCTCTCTCTCACATCTTTTATTTATGGGAGAGGAGACGAGGACAGAGGGCTAGAGGGGAAGGTAAAACTGATGCTAACAGGACTCATGGTCCTGAAATGTAACCAGAGACATGTTAGTTGTGAAACTGGACTTTTATTTCTTCACCATTTGAGTCAGCATCCTTGCCCCAAACTGGGTTACAGATGTTCCGATTTTTTTGGAAATTAAAACCAAAGAAGGAATAACCATCTCTTGTATAAATAATCTATCCATAACCCCATAAAGGCAACAGTACATTAAAAGCACAAATGGCCCCCCGAATATGCCAACAGGGAGCCTTTCTATCCCTTATCTCTGATCCATGGGTAATGTATTCCAAGATTGAATGTAATTGAATCAGTAAGTGTATTAACTGATGCTAGAATATTTCTTATGGGGCTTTGTAATATTTTTAATCTCTTTTAGTTACATTTGTTA
This sequence comes from Perodicticus potto, assembly GCA_963574655.1. Lineage (NCBI taxonomy): Eukaryota > Metazoa > Chordata > Mammalia > Primates > Lorisidae > Perodicticus > Perodicticus potto. Next base: position 33,938 of record CAUYRH010137380.1, on the reverse strand, counting down.
TTTACCAAGATGTTTTTAAGATTTCTTGCAAGAAAGTACATCAAGATGTAACATGGGAAACTATCTGGCAAAGGTAAGATTTCCTAGAGCTCTGGGAACTGATGCCTTCGGGCAGATATGACCCTTCAATCTTGAAACCTGGAAGAGCAGGTTGTGATTGAAAAGCATCTCATATTTTCGGGAGTTCTAGACTCATGCTGCCTAAGAACCTTGTTCAGATCCTAATACTCCACTGAAGCAAAGGAAGAGATGAATGAACAGAAATTTCCTGTCCAACTATTATATTTATTTTTCTTTTTTTATTACTCATTGAAGGTACAAAGAATTAGGTTACACTGATTGCATTCGTTAGATAAAGTCTCTCTCATAACTGTGTCCTACCCCCAAGAGGTGTGACGTACACTGTGACCCCCATCCATCCCTCTCCCTCCTCCCCTCTCTCCACTTGCTCAGTCCTCTACCCCCCACCTCAGATGTATTAGCTCATCTGCTGCCTTCATATTAGAATAGAGTACATTGGATTCTTTCTTCTCCATTCTTGTGATGCTTTACTAAGAAGGATGTGTTCCACCTCCATCTACATTAATACACACCTTTTTTAGTGGCTGAATAGTATTCCATGGTGTACATATACCACAGCTTGTTAATCCACTTGTCCAACTATTACAGAAATGTGCCAGAGATAGCTTGATTTCCAGTGAAATGCTATCTTGGACTACCTATCTATACCTGTCCACAGAAACAGAATTCTTTTTGTACAAACGAACGTATGGAGGTATAATTTACCTACTGTAAGCTTCTAATGCTTCAAGTAATCAGAATTATGTCTGACACTGAATTCGCTCATCACATTTAGCATGAGTATGGTCAAATTATTCAAAAGCTATGTGATCCCAAAGATCTGTGCCTTGGTCAAAATCAAATATTGTGTTTGGGTATATGTCAATACCCAATTTTAAAATACTGACCTCCACCTTACTTACATCCACTAGAGCTCAGCTTTTAATACAACTTTCAACAGTCTAAAGACAGCTCTTTAGAGCTGTCCTGAATTTTTTGCTACACTTAGAAAAAAACCATAATGTGTTCCCAAGACTTATATCCTAAAAGTTTAAGCCATGACAGCCATAGAAGTAATGAAAGTGTTCACTCATTTTTATTGAAGGTGACATCATGGTTTTTTTATAGCCTTCATTATGCTCTTAGTCTAAATTTTCTGCTAATTTATAATCTCGCTCACCAGGGCCAAGGATGTTTGAATGGTATGGGATGTAGTAACTCTGATTTAAAAGTACACCTATCCGTTCTTCACTTACTGGCAAGAAGAGGTCTTGTCTATACCACTGGAATGCACTTCCTAGGTGATTGGGTCAGCAAGGATATTTTGAAAGAATAAGAACATCTGGCACCCTTTTTGCACACCAAGAATGATGTTTCAGGAGTGAGTAGGCTGCCTTGGGCAAGAGCAACCTTTTGTACAGCTGATTTAAGCAGATCCCGACCGCTGTTTATCTGAACATTCCTAAGTGCAAATGAAGTGCCAACTATGGCTGCCTAGCACAGGACAAATACTTTGAAGATACTGATTACATTTCTTTGGTGTCCTCCTATTTACTAAACAAGCCTAACAGACCTAATTGTGCCCATTCTTAACACTGACTCAGAGCCAAGTTTTACACTTGTCTATGGATGATGCTGATCATCTGTTCAGGCTCCATGGCCTGTGTCGGCCAGTTCTATAGAATAAACTGCTTCGTAAAATTGGAGATGAGGCAGGACTGCACACGGCATGCTAGGGGCTTAACTTCGGGTCATACTATCTAAAACCCTGGGAGACACGCATGCAGGAATATACACATGGCCAATATCAGCCTTTGGTACAATTCAAAAGTAGAAAAACTTGGCCTTGGATTTTTCTCTATCTCCATGTTTTCAATCATTTCCTTCCTTTTGACCTGCTTCAATTCCAGTGGTATCTGATTGTTTATGCAGCTCCCCATCTTGATCCCCACAGTTACTGTGCTCCTACTATCCACGCCTTTCGTACAAGCCATTACAAGACATGATCCCTGCCCCTTTCTTTTAGTTCTTTCTCTCTCTCCCTTCATCCACACAAGCAGAATTGTTTCTCCCCACTCTGGGCTATCATGGAATGTTCACATACTGCTGTTTTAGTGTTTCCTGTGTCACATTACACTTCTGATGCTCACTGCTTTCCTTCTCCAGCTAGACTGTGAGTTTTCTGAGGAAAGAGGTTGTATCTTATTGACATCGTATCTCTAGAGCACTGCCCAATATGCATATAGAAGGTGCCTAATAGGGATCGTGGAAAAATGGGACATGTAAAGTAAATGCTGTCAGTACCAAAGTCTCATGGGTTCTGAAGATGGGATGGCTATGTGGATCTGGGCAGAAGCCAAGCTGTTTGTGAGCCAGGGCAGCTGAGAAGGATGCACTGAAAAGGGGACTTGGGTTGACCTTGGAAACAAAGAAATCCTCAACTCCATTTTTTTATACTACTGTGCAATATTCCCTCCCCTAATGCTGTTTTCTCCTTCACCCTGTGTCAAAATGAGACCAGAAAGCTCTCCAGCTGATGTTATTTCCTTTTCTTTCTCCCCCTTCCTACCAATTAAAATACACTTATTGAAGGTCTCAAAAGGGAAAGTCAGCCAAAATTCATTAGGGTAACTGTGAACTTCTTAGGTGGAACATTTTAAAACATTTCTCATAGCATCTAAGTAAAAAAGGACCATAAAAGAAAAATCAATACAAATAATCAGTAGAGAATGAAACTGTTATCACAGAAACATGAGTTGTAGCAAAAAATCTTGGATTCCTAAAAGGATCAAATCATATTAGTTTTCCAGAAACTACCTCAAAGAGATAATGGCCACCCATTTTTTAAAAGTCCACTTAACATTGAATTTAATATTGACTATTAGTATTTGTGTTAGCTCTCTTATATTTGTCTAAAGACAAATTCCTAAAATTCCTAAAAACGTTAACACATGTACTGATTTGTTTTACTTCGTAATATACATAGAAATATTATGAAATTATAATGCCAACACTAACAATAAAACTACAGAGGGAAGTTTAGAATATTTGTGAGTTTTTTTGGTCTTTAGAATATATCCCACACACACACAAAAATGTACAGACAGCAATGTTTAAAAGCCCTTAAAATAAATGTTTCCTCTGAAAAGTTATGTTGCTAATATCTTTACACCAACATTTAGTTCTTCATTTATTTCTGTTTGTCTTTTTTGATTTTTTTGAGACACAGTCTTACTATGTTGCCCTCGGTAGAGTGCCATGGCGTCATAGCTCACAGCAACCTCAAACTCTTGGGCTCAAGAGATTCTCTTCCCTCAGCCTCCCAAGTAGCTGGGACTACAGGCGCCTGCCACAACATCCGGCTATTTTGTTGTTGTTGTTGTTGCAGTGGTCATTGTTGTTTAGTTGGCCCAGGCTGGGTTTGAACCCATGAGCCTGGGTGTAAGTGGCCGGTGCCCTACCCACTGAGCTATGGGCACTGCTCCTGTTTGTCTTTGATATTAAGATTTTTGTCCTTTTCTGGTTTACCTTGATATTTTAAATATGTAAGCGTTTACATCTTTTAAATATGTAAGCAAAAATAAAAAGACATACTAAGAAGTGTCAGGTCCATCCTTATACTCCTCCCCTTATTCCAAAGGGGACATTCGGTAAATATCCAGTTTTAAAATCTATCACAGAGCACTCTGAACTTATAAATAAAATAAATTAAAAGAGAGGCCTCTGGAAAAAAGAATGCCTTCCTGGGCTAGTGTTGTTTTCCCTTTGTTTGTTCCCTGGGACAGCTGCCACCTGTTACTTCAAGCTCCTTTTGTTAGTAACCCAGGGCCCCCTCACACCACTGCCATTAGGAGAATATCTGTTATTTTATTATTATTTTTAGCTAGCCCCATGAACTTGCTGGAATACTTCAAAGGTAAAAAAAAAAGTGTGTGCATATGTTACCTGCTTTTTTTTTTTTTTTTTTTTGTAGACAGTGCCTCACTGTGTCGCCCTCAGTAGAGTGCAATGGTGTCACAGCTCACAGCAACCTCCAACTCTTGGGCTTAAGCGATTCTCTTGCCTCAGCCTCCCAAGCAGCTGGGACTACAGGCACCTGCTACAATGCCTAACTACTTTTTTGTTGCAGTTGTCATTGTTCTTTAGCAGGCCTGGGCCAGGCTCAAACCTGCCAGCCTCGGTATATGTGGCTGGCGTCCTACTCACTGAGCTACAGCTGCCAAGCCATGTTACCTGCTTTTATGATTGAATAGTTTTCTAAATGCTACTTTGAGAAGTTGCTCTTCTGAGCTTGGGAAGGAAAAAGCACCTCCCGTGGGAGGGGCCCAGTTCTTTCCACATCACAAAGTGAACAGAAGCAAATTCCTAAAGGCAGGTGAGTGGGAGGAACTCCATTTAAAATGTGCCTGATATAATCAAAACAGTCAAATTTCCCCTAAAACAGAAAATGTTTTGAGTTTACTAACATGCAAAAGTGTTCCAAGTTTACTATCCAGTACGATGATTGCCAAAAAACCATTGCCGTTTGCATGTGCTATGAAAGTATTTCCACAACGGCTACATAAAGTGTATTTTTATCAAGGTAAAAGAAATATGGACAAAATTATATTTTGTTGATAAAGTGTTTCAAATCATATCCTGCTCCTAAAGTCTCCTGGATGAAGTCAAAAGCCAGCAAATGCTGTGGGCAGCCACTTCTTTCTAGCTCCAATAAGGGGAAAAGCGTGTGTGTTCACTAATGGCCTGGAGCCTCCATCAGCTCTCCATGCAGCGATCCCCACCGGTCTGAGGGTAAACCAGCACAGGCTGATTAGCAGGTAGACTGCTTTGTGGCTGGGAGACATCTGCCCAAGGGACGTGGCCTCTTCCAGGGCTTGTAGAGCTAACCCAAAGCAAGAGAGGAGAGATATCTGGAAGAAACACCCAGAAAGCTGGCAAGTAGGTCCATTATTCTCCAGATCAAGTCATGTCCTGAAAGGCCCCATGGACAAAGCTAATGCAGACAGACAGACACCTGTCTGTGGATCCCCATGGGGAACCACAAGCCTTGGAACCTTGCTCACCATTGCTGTCACTGTCTGAATCAAAGGAACCTGCAGGGAATACTTTAGGTCTTGCAAAAACAGTTCACATTTAAAGAAAAAAATCAATCTAGTTTTTATTTTCCCACACCCTAATCCCTAAATAGTTTAACATATAATTTAGCTAATTGTATTGTTCTCTTTTTAGTATGCTCATTTCAAGCTCATTTCTGTCATTTCTTAATCCCTATATTGTCTATCTTCTCATCACTTTACCTTAGCGTCTCTGATTCTGGCATCTATTCACATTTTAATGAGTTCATTTACTCACTGGTAAATATTTATTGATCACCTTTTATGCATGTTTCAGGTGCTAAAGGCACAGCAGTAAGTAAAAGCCGAGTGAATTACATAAAATGTTTAGCAAACTCCTATGGAAATTACAGTTTGAAAAACTGAGTTATCCAATACATGAATATTGTATTGGTCTGCCCATCAGAAGGAAGACTGCTTTTGTTGAGTCTGTAGGACACATGACACTACCCAACAATGTTGTGGAAGTAAAAATAGCAACCACTTACTTACAGAGAGCTTACTCTGCATGTGTTCTTAGTCCTTTATAGATATCAACCAACTGAATCCTCCCTGCATCCCTCTGAGCTGGGTCATTAGCATTATCTCCATTTTTTAGATGAGAAAACTGAGGCCCAGCAAGCTTGTGACTTTTCCAGAGTGAGTCAGTGAACCCAGGCCATCTGGCTCCAGACTGCCTTTCTCTGACCCCAGTGGGGCTGAGGTCTCTTCAACATTTGCTTCTGACAATGGAATTTAGAGCGGCAAAAGGCAAGAAGAGGCGGTTTTTTTGGCAAAAGAATTATGTTCCAAAGAGAGCTGGTAATAAATATTGCAGATTGGTTGACTGATAAAGATGAAATGGGGTTTGGAGAATTTCATACTCTCATGAAATAAACATGTGATTTTTGACCTTCCAGAAGTGACAGAAACTATTCAAACTATCCCATTTTTATATTTTCTCCTCTTTTGGCCTTTACTTTACACTGTGCGATCCTGGTAGAATCTTGCTCAGAATGGGTGATGGCTCTGCAGAGACTGAATAAATGCTCAGACTACACACAGCCTGGGAAACCGGAATGCATCTACCCTCAGGAATATCAAAAAGACAGTGCTGTCTGCTCGTCTTTGTGCAAGGCATACAGCACCTTGCACAAAAACCCCTCACCATTTTTGTGGATGTAGAAACTGAAGTTCAGAAAAGTTAAATAAGATTTGCCAAAAGCCATAGTACTGGACTGACCATTTAACATCTTTTATAGGAGCCAAACTATAGGATCAAACTATTCCTCAAGGTGGCCTCCACGCCCATGAGTGTTACAAAGAGTGGCTCCCAGACAACAGCATCAGCGGGCATCACCTGGAAGCCTGTTACCAGTGCAGAATCTCGGACCCCACTCCAGACCCTCTGATTCGGGATCTGCATTTTATCAAGACTCTCAGGTAATCCACACGAATACTAAAGTCAGAGAAGCGCTAGAATGGTCACTAATTCCATTTCCACTAATTACTAATTCCAACTAGATATTTTCATTGTAAGGAGGGGAGTTGTTGTTGATTGGTTAAAATCATCTCTTGAAAGATGTACAGTATATTCCTCAGCCTTATCTCATAATTTAACTTAAAATCATCTTTCTGATACAAAATAATCTTCAGATTGCATTTATGGTAGACCTACACCTTTTAAGATCCCATCATTTCTTGGTGAGCAGAGATTAAGGCACCAGATGTACAAAACTATGTTTCTTATGAGACTTATAAAGAAATGGCCAATGGCCCCCCCATCTTTGCAATGACTCACACTAGTGTCCTTTCTTCAGGGCAGCAAATCCCTTTGGCATAGACTACAGACATAAACCTTACCCCAGCTTCTGCTCCTGCTTGAGTTACCCCAAGTAATCAAAAATAATAATATCCACCACTTAACATGGTGGTTGCAATGTGGCTGTTCTGAGAGCTTAATGGAGCAAAAGTTACTTAATCCTCACAGAAACCCTATTTTATCAATGTGGAAACTAGGCACAGGGAGGTTAAGCGGTTTGCCCAAGGCCACACAGCTAATTTATGGTAGGAATCTAACCCAGGCATTCTGTCTCCAAACTGCACCTCGCTGCCTTTCCAAATCCAAATTAATGCTGCCCAAGGTTCTGAAAGATGTTATTATTAAATGCTGGCCTCTTATAATGGTGATTTATCATTTACTTAGGAGAATATGATTCACTTCAGAAGTTTTACTTAACAAAAAGAAATAATAGAGGCTTGCAGCTACTGAGACATTATTTTACAAAGTTAAAACACTACCTCAGGTCTCTAATCCTGGGTTGTTATTGCAAGACCACATGGTCTGCTTCTTGAAAGTGCTTTAAAATGACCTTCTGATTGTAACTGGAACCAGCTCCAACCTTAAAATTGTCTTATGTCTTCTATAAATAAGAAGCAGTTGCAAACTCTAAGGATTGATGATATTGCTGACTTCACCTGGCTATTAAAACACAGGTCTGATTTCTCGTTTTAGCTCCTGACCGCTCTTTTTCTAAATAAAATCTTATGGACAATTCCAAATACACAACCAGGCAAAGTATTGTGCTTCAGTGGAAGTAAAGAGGAGGTGGAGGATTTTTGGGGGGGAGACCTGCTGTCCTCACTATTCATGTGGCTCAATATCCCCTAAAGGCATGTCCCCAGAACCCTAGAGTCCCGAAAATGTGGAATGCAAAACACCACGTGAGGCGGAGTGAGTGGCTTCACATCTGCATTAACTCAGCTCCCCTTAGTTTTCATCTGCCCGATACTACACCCAGCCACATCCTCTGGCCTTACGCCAGCAAAGACCTCATAGGATCTTAACTCTCTTCTGTTGAGCTGAGAGGAAGGCAGCTCTTCACAAACGGCTAAAAAGGGGCACTCACTGCCCAGTGCTTAGCGAAATAGCAACAGCTCATAGAAACACAAGAGGTTTGTTTCAAACTTCAGAATAAGCTCTAGGCCTGCCAGGGGGGTGAACAGCAGTCAGACATGCTTAGCAGGGAAGAACTTTTAATTGTTCTTCCTTTTAATTACTTCTGTTTGTTCTAGAAACACAAAACAAAACGATACAATACACCTAGGCATGGTACAGGTAAAGAACTGTGGTGTAGACACAGGAAACACAAAAATCATTAAGTTCCCACCAATAATCATGACCCATCTGTTAACTGTGCAATGTCCACTGAGTGGCTGGGTAGTGGTCATTCCAAGCCATTATCCCTGCAGAGGCAGATTTTAAAATGAAAATTTACATAAGTTAATATTTAAAATCATTTTAAGTGCTGGTTGCCAGCTAGGAGAATGGCAAAGTAGCATCCACCATCTTAATGCTCTCAATGCCAGGTGCCATGTGTGATACTTGATGTCAAGGCCCTAATCAGACTCTCTTGGATCCCTTTTTTATCACTGTTGTGCCCTCTATCCCAAAGTTCATGGCTATAACCAATGACCATCGGATGAGGAAATGTGACAGCCCAGATCCCTTGCCTGCAGTGGCTCAGGACAACTCTGAGGCATATTGATCCGCCCCAGCCCCCTGCAGGACGGAGCTAGAGCCACCGTCTTCCAGACTTAGCCTGAGATGGCACCTTTCGTGGCTTCCTCCCCTATCTTGTCCTGGCTCCTTTTACTGTTCTTCTAGAAGTACTGTTTTAAAAATCATTTGCATAGGAAGCCTCATCTCAGGGTCTGCTTCTAGGAAACCCCACCTAAGAGAACACAGTACCCCAAGCAGTTCTGGTGTGCAATTAACACCATACTTGCCACACCCCCTTCCTCCCACAAATGTGTCTATAATCTTTTACTTGACTTTATCTCATTTGATCAAAATGGTGGGACCCTTATCCTAAACAGTATAAAGTCTCAGTTTAGAAGGATGTGCAGGGCATGTCATGTATTGGTTTAATAAATAATGACCAAGTTAATTTTAAAAAATAAACCTTCTATAATGTAGTAATGTGCTTTCCTTACTAAGTTGGGCATAAGTAATTTACATAATTCTTTGTGAAGTACCATTGGTCTTTCTTTTTCATTGTTTTTTTAAAGGTCGTGATCTTATAGTACCAAGGAGCTAGAATTACAAGCATAAAGTTATACTATTAAGTGAAAGTAATTAAGCTAAATCAGCACCTGTATTAAGACATAGCTTGAAAATTGCTTTTTGACCAAATTCCTTATATGAACTTACTTTCTTATAATTTTCCTAACTTTATAGGTTTTTATACAGCAAAACAATTGGTGGGTTCCATTAGGTTGCACTTATTTTGATACCTAGGAAGCAAGTCCAACCCAGGGGTCATGAATTATGTTATACCCAGTGACGGTTGATGACTCAGAAGGGGCCAGCCTATGTTACCGCATACTTCAGATTTCATAGACACACAGCATGGCTTACCTTCACTCCGAGGGCTTCACCAGATATTACTGCAATTGTTACGCCATCTTTTGTGGGCTTAGGAATTTGTTTAGATTTTAATTCCTGATAGTGGGGCTCCACCATCTTCTCGGAGTGTCTGAGATTGACCCAGAGTTGTAAACCATGTGCGGGCTCTTCTGAACAAGGCATCTCAGCGTGCAGGATACCCCGGCCTGCAGTCATCCACTGCAAACACCAAAGCAACAATGAAGAAAGTTAACTATACCCCTGACAAGTCTGCAGGTGGAATAACTACAACACTGTCGCTAAGTAAGGCATCATACAGGCGCTGCTGTCAGAGTCCTGGGGCATCCAGAGAAATAACAAACATCAGTGACAGCTGGTGGAGCCCTTTCCAGTTTTCCAAATGCTTCCCATGCTTCCTCACTTGAAATCAATGCATCAGAACTGAGATTCCTACAAATTAAAGAATGCTCTCTCTGATATCCCTGAGTCTTAGATGGAGCTCTAAGATGGAGAGTTGCAGACAGACTTGAGCAAAGCAGGATTAGGAAGGGGGAGAGGCCAACCAGCAATGCAGTTATAGCAGTGGCTTCAGCCAATCTGAGGGGAGCCATGGAGTTGGGATAAGCCTTCAGAATTGTCCCAACTTGAGGCAAGGTGGCCAAGTTTTTATCCCTCTACATTCCCTCTCCACCCCCCGAGGAGAAAGCACAACTTTGGGAGGGACAATTCCCTCCTGCAAAGGGCAGGTCCCAGGGAGGGATGCAGCTGTGAGCCTTGGCAGCCAATATTCCTAGCACCTGGAGGACCCAAGTGTGAGCCTAAATCCACCTTTGGAGGCCCCCAGTAGCCACCACGCTGTGGACAGCCAACTTGCCTCTCTACTTACTCCATCGCAGTAATGGAGTCCTTACTACTTGGAGAAACATTTATTGCCTCTAGTGTTGTGCATATTCTTCAAGTATTCATCTCTTCCTTTATTAAGAGTGGAATAGGGGGCCAGTTCTGGACACCTATCTCAGAATCTGGGGATGAGGGATGGAACATGTTAGATATGTATCCTGCCTTAACTTGGGTTCTCCCACAGAAGATCCTGAGACAAGGACTTCGGAGCAGGTAGTCTATTAGGAAAGCGATGCTGAAAGCATAAGGGAGTGAGTAGGGGACAGTGAGACAGGCAAGGGAGAAAGCTAAAGAGAAGCATGAATAAGCAGATTTCAAAAGCTAAAGAGAAGTGTGAATAAGCAGATTTCATTTGTGGACAGCTGGGGCTCAATTCCACTGGGAAGCAAGGTAGATGCACTTTAGAATTGTTACACAGAGGAGAAGGGAAGATGGGGGCATTTAGACTCGGATTCCCATCTCTCACTGACCAGGAATTCCCCCAGGAGTGTTAAATCCCCCGCACATCCAGGCCTCCCAGCACCCGGGCTGCAGACAGTAAACAGCACCTTCCACAGAGCCCTCACGGAGAGAAAAATCCTCACATGAACAATTACACAAATAATGACTGCCATTACGATTGTGCTTGGTGTTGTGAGGAATGACAGTGTTCTGTGAGTACATGAAGTGGCCTGCCCCGATCAAGGCAGCTTACCTGAGGATGCAACCTTCAGGCTGAGATCCAAACAAGGAGTAAGAACTGACCAGGGGAAGGGGAAGAGGAAGAGGATTCTGTACAAAGGCCACAACAGCATGCAAAACAAGACTTTGAGACAAGAATGAGCATCACTAGTTCAAAGATTGGAAAGAAGAGCAATGAATATTTTAGAGATTTCTTCCTTTCGTAAAGTCTAAATAGTTTTCTGCTCCTATTTGAAAAGGCTTCTTAAACCTTCTGATGTAGCAGGTGGCAAACTACAGTTTAAGGGCCCACTGCAGTTTGCCACCTGTTTTTGTAAAGATTTGCTGAAACACAGACATGCCCATTCATTGACATGCTATCTGTGGCTGCTTTCATGATATCAATGACAGGGTTGAGAAGTTACAGGAGAGACCACATGGCCCCCAAAGCCTATTTGACCACTATAGACAAAATGTGCTGACCCTGCTCTACAATATAACATAGATCTAAACTCTTGTGCTGCCTTTCTTCTGTCTAATGATAGCTATTGGTGTCCTTCAAAGACATCCTCCAATTTTTTAGGTATTTTCCTGTTCCATTAAAAGCTTTCTCTGTATCTTCAATACCTTCATTATCCTTTTTAGATATAAGCTAGTTTGCCAATTATCTTTCTTGAAATGGCCCACCTATTGGATTTGGAAGCCTGCCCACTTACTAGCTCTGAGGCCGTGGCATCTTTTTTTAAACAACTTTAAATCCCCCATTCCCTAGTTTCAAAAATGAGATAAGGATAATACTTATCTCAAAGAGATCATGATATGAAAATGCTGAATAAATTGAAAGGTGCTATGCAATCATCTTCCTAATCAAATGTGAAATTACAAGCAGTCCCCGGGTTACAAACAAAATAGGTTCTATAGGTTTGTTCTTAGGTTGAATTCGTATGTAAGATGTAACAGATGCATTTACCTATTACTTGTAATAGCCTCTATTCACAAGTAGAAGTCGTGTTCCAGGGGCTACAGCCAGCAGGGCTATCATTTTGCAGGGTTGATAGTCAGATGTTTGTAATTCAGGGACTTATGGTTAATAGCCTCCATTCATAAGCGCAAGTTGTACTTAAGTCAGATTTGTGTAACTCAGGGACTTTCTGTATAACAACAGAGGAAGTGGTGACCAGCACCTCACACATGTGGCTGCTGAGGCAGCCTAACGGTGTGGATTGCAGAGGTCACCACTGACTACCATGATCAGGACACCTCCAGTCATCATATCTACCTTTGTAGGCAGTCTATAACGTTCTGCTCCAGTGACAGGTTACTCTCGACTTTTCATCACAACTCTGTACTTTTGCTTTTTTGTCTTTAAATTCAATGAACATGTTTCAAACATGATTCCAATATGTGCAATTAGCATTCCACTATGTTTGTGTGTACATGTATTTATACACAGAGGTGCCAAAAAGTGTATACAGATTTTAAGAAAGGAAAAGACTGTATTTTCTTTGTGATACTCAAGTCACAGTTGAGTTCAGCAATCACAAGAAGTGCTGAACATACTTGCATTCATCTTTTGTTACTGACATATATTGAGTATTACTATTTGAATACAATTTTTTCTTTTCTTAAAATATGTATACATTTTTGCCACCCCCTGTGTGTGCATACATGTATATGGGCATATATACATATACATATATATTCCTAGAAAAATACCTGAGATAGAGGAGTTCAGACTTACAAAACTGGAAAAAACCTAAACATTTTAGAGGATTTTAATTGTAACACATCTCAGACAAAACTAGATTGGTGGAGGGGTTTGGGTCATTGTCTTAACTGACAACACTTAGCCCTGCAAATGACTTAGAAGACAAATAGTAAAGTGGCTCAAATGCAGCAGAGAAGTCTAGAAAGATGAGGATGGAAATGGTCTCTGAATTGGCCAGTTGGGACATCACATAAGATCATTACCCGAATAGCTTCCAGTAAAGGTTTAGAAGGAGCCTGTTGAGAAGTTAACCCTAATTTCAGTGAGTGAGGGACAAAATGGAAGATGAAGAAGTTGAGACATGAGAAATGTAACAAAAAAGATGGGTGGGAACTAAGACGTGATCGAAGGGTTGAGGAAACTGTGACAGGAGTATGAGAGACTGTGCGGGTTTCCAGGCTGAGTAGAAGGATCCGTAGAAAAGGAAAGATCAAGGACATAATAGAAAGAGGGTAGAAAGGGCACCTGTATGGAGAAGCGGGCGGGACCAAGCATACACATGCAAAGACTAGAGCACCAGCAATTCCTTGCCCTTGGCCATACCTGTAAGTCTCCTGGGTCCAATTTACCCACATGTCCACAAAAGTCTTCATGGGCCATGCTGCCTCCATCCAGAAGGTAAGATACCTTTGAGAAAAAAAAAACAAAAAATAGGTCCTTTGCCCATTTTTTAACGGGGCCACTGCACGGTTTCCATTGTTATTAACTTGTATGAGTTCCTGATATATTTTGGAGATTAACCTCTAATTGGATAATATAGTTGCCTTTACAGTTAAAAAAAAATGAGCAAAGAACCTGAATAGACATTTTTCCAAGGAAGACATATAAGTGGCCAACAGGTACATGGAAAGGTGTTTCCACATGAGTAAGTTCTGGAGACCCAATGTTTAGCATTGTGACTAGAGTTCATATTAATGTACTGTATACTTGAAACTTACTACACACACACACACACACACACACACAAAGGTAACCATGTGAGGTGAGGGCTATGTTAATTAGTTAATAGGTTAATTGATTCCACGATGTATGCTTATATTAAAATATCATGTTGTCCACTTTGACTACATAAAATTTTTACTTGTCAATTATACCTCTGTTTGTCATTGTCCTTTGGCTGTCTTTAAGTTCCACATTTTTTTTCTGTCTTCACTCAGAGAATGTAGCCCCCCTGATGGCAAGAACTTGTTTCTTTTACTCATCTACAACAATGCCTAGCATACAGCTGGCACTAAAAATTTGCCGAATGAATAGCATCTTGTATTTGCATTGTATTTCGGCATGTACAAAGCACATGACCTTGGAAATACAGTATTACCTACATATTATTGATAAGAACATGGTGGCTTAGTGGGATTAAAGTCACACTGTTAATAACACCAGAGCAAGTATCTAAATCAACTTTTTCTGTCTGAGAATAAAACTATTTTCATGTGCTTTCTTCGGCAGCACTTATACTAAAATTGGAACAAAAACAGAGAAGATTAGCATGGCCCCTGTGCGAGGATCACATGCAAATTCGTAAAGCGTTCCATATTTTTGTTGGAATATATTCTTCTTAGTAAAGTATCACAAGAATAGAGAAGCAAGAATCCAATGTACTCGATTCTAATATGAAACCAGTAGACAATCTAATACATACCCTCATGAGAGAAAAATTCAAATCAATTCAAGGTAGGGTGCAGGGGAATGAGGGAGTAGAGAGAGGGGAGGAGGAAGGGGGATGGGGGTCCCAGTGTACGGCACACCTCTCGGGAGCAGGACACAATTATAAGACGGACTTTACCTAACAAATGCAATTAGTGTAATCTAATTCTTTGTACCCTCAATGAACCCCAAAATATATTTTTAAAAAACTATTTTCACCCTCTCATACTGCCTTGCAAATGCCAAGGCCATACTGGCAGTAATAAGTGTCACCAGCACAGTGCTTGCTTCAGAGGAGAGCCCTAATGTGAACTGCAACAGCAGCCAGGACTGCCGGGCTTTTCACACAGGTAATAAGGACTCCGCTGGCTTCAAAGGCTTCAGACAAACTGGCTATCTCAGGCAAGGAAAAAGTCCTTCTGCTACTGTATACAAAGCTGAAAACAAGCCCTCTGATTCCTGGGCTAAGGGAAGTGGGTGGTGGACTGATTCAGAGTGTCAGGGTCCCAAAATGATGTGGTCATGGGATCTTTCTTTGCTATGGATAATCAAGAATTCTACTCAACAATGTCTTACTACAAAAAAAAGAATAACTGACATACGTTCCTCTTATTAATGTTTTTTATGTTGCTCTCGGTTCCCAAAAATCTCCCAAACTTACTTATCTTTTCACTCTGATTAAAATTTCTGACATGCACATCAAGGTTCTATGATGATCATATTCCCAAACCTAACTACTCAGGTGAACTGAATTGCAGGTTCTCTTAGAACTTTCCAGCTGCTTCGAGAGCCCTGAGACCAGGAAAGGCCCCTTCCTGCTCAAACCCAAATCATGATTCAACTTTTTGAAGAATCTCTTCAGACAAACTCTTCCTGGGTCCTCAGGTAATCAGCAGCCCAACTTCTTAACTGGCACCACCTTCATCCTGTAAAACTGTGTTCTATGTGTTGGCTTCCATGGTTTTATTTTCTATATTATGCATGTATTGAAGGGGCCGCAAGGAAATGGTTTGTCAACGTCTAAAACTACTCAAATTTCCACCAAAAAAGTGATCCATCTGCACCTAGGGCATGCAATGCAAACACTACATGCTTGATGTGACTGAGTTGCTCTAACTATTGCTGCTCAAGAGAGCCCTCTGCTGTTCCAAATGTGAAATGTGTGCTCACACTCGTTTGCTACAATCACGCCTCACCGAACCAGGTATATGTCTTGCCAACAGTTACTGACTACTAAATATGTCTTGTAGCACACGCATGCTGTCTCTAATTAAAGACTGTGGCAATGTGGTATCTGCTATCTATTCATTAAGGAACCAGCTACTTTGCAGTGCACAGTCTCCACTTTAAAAAGTTGTCAAGACAGATGCTTAAGAATGAAGTGGCTGAAAAACACTCACTTGCACATGTGCTCCTGGACAGGGTCAAGGCTGACAGGGCTGTTACAGAGGGGTAGGTTTGAGGGACTCATGTCAATTTTCCCTTTGGTTTTAATATATTAAAAGTTCACCTTTTTATGTGTACATCATTATGATTCCATGATTCAGTTCACCATAGAGATTTTTTTTTTTTGGTTCACATAAAAAGGTGTTTATTTTCAAATGTTCTTTAATCATTTGCTCTGACATAGGGTGAGAATAATTACTTTTTGTACAGAAAGTTAAAGCCCCAGGCAGTTAATTCCTTCTTCCCAGTGAGTCTTATTTTTGAGACTATTAACAAGTACCATGATCTGTCTATCTATCTATCTATCTATCTATCTATCTATCTATCTATCTTCCATCTGTGTACCTATCTATCTATCTATCTATCTATCTATCTATCTTCCATCTGTGTACTTATCGAGATTTAATTCTCAAATTCACTGTTCTCGATGTTATGGAGCCTCAGTTCCCAGGATTTGGGACTTCAAGAGGTAATAAAACATTTTGTAACAAAGGGGTCTTATACAGGGATGCCAATTTTTTGTCTTCCTTTTGTCTCAATAAAATTTTGATTTCAGAATAATTTTAGATTTATAGAAAGGTCGTAAAGCTCGTATGCCCAGCCTCTCCTACCATTAACATATTACATAACCTCAGTACATTTGTCAACACTAAGAAACCAACATTGATACATTACTATTAACTAAAGTATAAACTTATGTGGCTTTTGCCAGTTTTTCTATTAAAGTCCTTTGCTTGCTCCAGAATCCTTGTCATCTTGTCTCCTTGGTTTCCTCCATCTGTGACACTTTCTAACGTTTTTCTTGTTTTGCATGAGCTAGATAATTTTGAATAGTATAGGTAAAATGTTTTATGGAACACTTCTCAATGGGACATGGGTCTGTGCCAACTTTTACATTCAGATTGTAGAAGGGAAAAATCATCTATTATGATCATTGTTTCATAAAGAAAGGAAAGGCCATTTTGGTAACTAGAAAAGGAAGAAATAAAGATCAATCTATCAAGTAAAATAAACTTATCTCTTAAAAAGGCACACTATTTTGTATGGGTTTTCTCCCTCCCCCCCCACCCCGCACTTCTCTCTCTCTCTCTCAAACACACACACACACATTTTCTTTCATTTTGGCCCACACAAGGGAAAATGATATCACAAACTTCCAAACAGGAGGTTAGGAATCACGTAGAAGGAACACAGGGATCATTTCATGCTTACCTGCAGGCAGCTACCACTTTAGAAGGGCATAAACTACTAAAATATACAGGCAAGAGAACTGAAAGCTAAAAAGAAGTACAAGCAAACACAGAAGAAAGATTGATATTGATGAAGAATCTGGAGGAATGAAGGAGTGATTCGTGGAGGAGGCATCCTCCCAGGTGAACCTTAAAAGAATGAAATTTTGCTACAAAGCTTGGGTGGGGCAAAAGAGTATATAGGAGATAAAAAATGTTTTAGATTGCAATATATAAACGATTATATGCAAACATCAATATGCAAACATCATAAACCATTAACGTATGAATTTAATTATCATGTTATTACAAGATCATGAACAGTTTCTTTACAGCTTTAAGAAGATAAATGATTGTCCTTCAGTAGCCAGGTACAATCAATCTATCCACTTCCTCATTATATTGGAAGTTCAGAGTTTAAGTGGGAGCATTATTTTGCACTCATAGGTAGGAAAATCTGGATCCCTGGACCACGAAAGCATCAGGTCTCACAGTAAGTGAGCAGCAGAAGGAGTATGGGTTGTTCACAGTTCTGTGCTCTAGGTCACCCATGCAATCTCATCCCTAATAGTATTAAAAATCTTGTAATCATCTGAATGTATAAATGTATTGAGTGAATATCAGATGTAGAGAAAGGAGTGATAGCATTAAAAAGTGGACAGTGTGGGTCTTGAACCATATGGTCCCACAAAATCCTGTTCTGCATGAGCTGTGTGAACTGGGCAAGTCACCATCTCTCTGAACCTTAGTTTCTTCACCTGTAAAATGGGGGAATAACAATTGCCACTTTTCAAGGTCAGTGCGAGGCTTAAAGGGAACGCATAAGCATATGAGCCTTCCCATAAAATAGTAGTTAATATTATTACCAGGAAAATGTCCTTTGGGCTTAATCCTGTGTGGTCAGGCCTTTTATTTTAAAAGTCTGTTGGTTGGCTCGGCGCCCGTGGCTCAACAGGCTAAGGCGCCAGCCATGTAAACCTGAGCTGGCGGATTTGAATCCAGCCCGGGCCCGCCAAACAACAATGACGGCTGCAATCAAAAAATGGCTGGGCGTTGTGGCGGGCGCCTGTAGTCCCAGCTACTTGGGAGGTGGAGGCAAGAGACTCGCTTGAGCCCAGGAATTGGAGGTTGCTGTGAGCTGTGATGCCACGGCACTCTATCCAGGGTGACAGCTTGAGGATCTGTCTCAAAAAAATAAAAATAAATAAATAAATTTAAAAAAAAAGTCTGGTCACAGTGACATCATGGACTAAGACATCTGTTAGCTTTGGTAAAACAATAGTAATGATTGAGTCCTTGCTCTTGAAAAGCATAGAAGAAGGAACAGAAAACAGAAAATCAAAATACAGTGTAAAAGTACTGTGGTGAAAGAGAGGGTTCTGTAGGGACAGAGGAAAGGGGCATCCACTTAGACTTAAGGAAAGGCGCCTTAAAAGAAGTGTCAGACTGAAACTTGAAGGATAAGTGGGAGTAATAGGGTGAAGGGAAGGGGAGAGAGGCAGAAGTATTTACATTTTGCAAAGGCTCAAAGAGAAAGCCTATAGCAGTCAGGATGCTCTAGGCTGGAGTACAAAGGGAGAGGTAGAAAGAGATTGAGGTTAAAAGAGATAATGCCTGAAAAGTACTTAGTCCATGGCCCAGCACACATTTAGTGCTTAATAAAGGTTATTATATACAAATGGAGGTACAGTAGATATTAGTTACGCAATAATCAGTTTTGCTCTTCAGCCTCACACAAGGTAAGGGAAAATGAAGGAGAAAATTTAGAATTCACCAAAATTTAGAATTGCATTCCAGTGACATCTATGAAAGGAGATGAGGTGTTTAAGAGCTTCTTAAGGTATACCCATCCGCTCAGTGTTATCATGGGCAGAAACATGGAAGGAGATTTAAGTCATAACATTTTAAAAAAATTTTTATTTTCAAACAATCAAGCTTTCACAAAAGTTACAAGTATAGTACAAAGAAATATATTTTTCCTGAACCATTTGAAAGTGAGTTGCTAATATTATGTATATTCCATTACCCAGAAGAACTTAGTGTTTATTTTCTTAAACAATGGTCACCTACATAACTATAGTAAGACTATCAAAAGCAGGAAATCATCGTTACTACCATCTACTCCTCAGATCCCATCTACAGTTTTGCCAGTTGCACAACATTGTACTGTATAGCAAAAGGATCCATATCAGAATCACTTATTCCATTTGGCTGTCATGGCTCTTTAATATCTTTAAATCTAGAATAGTTCCTCAGTTCTTCCTTGATTTTCATGGCCTGGACAATTTTAAGTATTATAGGTCAGTCATTTTGTAGACCCTCTTTGAATTTGAATTTGTCTGATGTTTGCTAGACAATTAGTTTCAGGTTATGCATCTTTACTAGGAATAACATGAAAGTTATTCTGTGTTTTTCTCATTGTATTTCACACATAATTTTAATTTGTCCCATTACTGATGTTAATCACTTTTCCCCCTTTTTTCTGGGAGTGCGTGTGGTGTCTCACATTGTTGCCCAGGCTTCAGTGCAGTGGCCTAGTCATAGCTAACTGTAACCCCAAACTCCTGGGCTCAAGCAGTCCTCCTGCCTCAGCCTCTTGAGTAGCTGGAACTATAGGTATGCACCACTATGCATACCTGGCCTTCTTTTTCTTTTTTAAATTTTTATTTATTTATTATTATTATTTTTTTCATTTTAGGGCTAAATTTAATAGAATGTGAGTCTAAACTTTTACATTTAGAACAAACAAAACTTTAAAATTACTGATTAGACAGAGTCTCACTACATTACCTTTGTATAGTGCCATGGCGTCACGGCTCACAGCAGCCTTAACCTCTTGGGCTTAAGTGATTCTTTTGCCTCAGCCTCCCAAGTAGCTGGGACTATAGGCACCTGCCACAACGCCCTGCTATTTTTTTGTTGCAGTTGTTTTGCTGGCCTGGGCCAAGTTTGAACTAAACACCCTCAGTGTATGTGGCTAGCGCTGTAACCACTGTGCTATGGGACTTTTTTTTTTTTTTTTTAATTTTTAGAGATATAGTTTTGATATGTTGCCTGTGCTGATTTTGAACTTCTGGCCAGTCTCAAGGGATCCTCCTCCCTCAACCTGCTATAGTTAGGATTACAGGCATGAGCCACCGTGCAATGTTAATTACTTTTTTTTTTTCTTTTGAGACAGTCTCAAGCTGTCACCCAGGGTAAAATGTCTGGTGTCATAGCTCACAGCAACCTCCAACTCTTGGGCTCAAGTGAGCCTCTTGACCTAAGTAACTTTGGAAATGAATGGAATCTGTAAAACTAATGCAAAAGGAATACATAAGTACTGTAGTCTAATCGACAAAGTTATATACTTCCAGGGTTGTAAGTTAACAATTCTGAAACCACTGTGTGTCAATATTGGAATTGAACAATTAAGTAAATGGATAGCCAATGATAGGAACCAGGTTTCTTACTATTGGATTGGGAGGTTACAGATAATCAAGGGAAGAAGCTAAAATGATTCACATGATAATGAATTAGAGGTGCAAATATCAGTATGAACTCATGTTTAGCTTAACATAGCTAGAGATGACTACATTCATAAATATTTGTAGATGTGTGCATATACATGGGTTAGTATATACACATATATTTCTTTATTCTGTCAGCAGAGAAGTCCTGGAAGGAAGGACACCCCAGTAGCAATTAGCACACTCAGTGCCCAGAGCTTGGTTTCTAATACCTATGCTCCAACATAAGGAACCAGGGTTCCTTGGAGAAATGACTGATTGAAGGACTGAGGCAAGAGATATATATATACACAAGGTGAGCCTGGAGTATCCTATACTGCCAGGAAGTAAAAAAGTGGTAGAGAAAAAGATGGAGATAGGTCCAAGGGATATAGGAGCCAAATGAAAGAGCTAGCCAGAGCTGAGGAGTTTGAGCAACAAAATAAAGTAGGATGTATTATGACTCCAAGTATAAATTGAACACCCTGAGCCATGCTAATATATATAAATGACTGAATAAATAAGTAAATACAAGGGAATAGAAAAATCTGTGCCAAAAATTCCAAATAATTCACATCTGCCTTAAAGGAGGCTAAGTAGTACTCATCATAATAAGTGTGAGTTGTGTGTTTTGGCTTTCTTCCAAAGAGTGCAATACAGAAACATGGAGAAATCTGACAGACATTTGATAGGAGAGCAAAGGTAACATCAACGGGGATAAGCTGGGTTGACATTTGTACCCTTGTTATGATGTAATGAGAATGGAAGTTTACCTCTGTTATCTTCCTTCCCAAAATGCATCACCCTGATTCAGTCATAAGAAAAACATCAGGCTTGGTGCCCGTAACCCAGTGGTTACTGTGCCAGCCACATACACCGAGGGTGGCGAGTTCCAGTCCAGACCAGGCCAACTAAACAACTGCAACAATAAAAAAAATAGGCAGGTGTTATGGCAGGCTCCTGCAGTCTCAGCTACATGGTAGGCTGAGGCAAGAGAATCGCTTAAGACCCAGAGTTTGAGGTTACTGTGAGCTGTGAGGCCATGACACTCAACTGAGGGTGACAGTGAGATTCTGTCTCAAAAAAAAAAAAAGAAAAAAGAAAAAACATCAGAAAAACGTCAATTGAAGGGTCATGTGCAAATTACTTGACCAGTACTCCTCAAAATGGGTACAGTGGCTCACGCCTGTAAACCTAGCTCTCTAAGAGGCCAAGGCAGGAGGATCCCTTGAGTTCAGTTGTTCCAGACCAGCCTGAGCAAGAGCGAGACCCCATCTCTATTAAAAATACAAAAAATTAGCTAGGCATTGTAGCTGGAACCTGCCAGCTACTTGAAAGGCTGAGGCAGGAGGAGGATTGACTGAACCCAGGAGTTTGAGGTTGCTATGAGCTAGGCTGATGTCATGGCACTCTAACCTGGGCAATGGAGTTGAGATTCTGTTGAAAGGAAGAAAGGGAGGGAGGAAATGCCTCAACATAAGGCTTCAGTATCCTTGAAGCTGACACCTGTGGACACCCAGCAACTGTAGAGTGCTTTGAGTACCAGAAGCTTATCTGCCCCTTTAAGCCTCAACAGAAACAAGAGTCTCTACAGGAAGTCAGAGATGGGCAGACTGGAGGAAAATGATGCTAGAAATATCTGCTCTTCAGGTGTACTCTGGAGTGTCACAGAACTTTTTGGAAGAAAAAGATGTCTGGCTTTCTTGCAGAATGTATAGAAACAGAGTCAAAGAATTACTGTTTTGTGACTATTGCAGCCCTATATTTACTGTGAAGGATGTTGTGGGTTGAAAAACAGGTGATCTACAAAGACAGGGGACTTATTTCTAAGGCATCTCTGTAAATCTTTTTAAAATTCATTAAACATAAAATTTAAAATATAAAAATCTTTACACTATTGATGGGATGGAAAACTAATACAGCCTGTTTGGAAAGAAGTATGGAGAATCCTCAACTCAAATAAACCTTCCATTTGATCCCACAATCTCATTACTAAGCATCTATCTACCTAGAAGAAAAAAAATCATTTTATCATAAGGCATTTGCACTAGATTGTTTATCACAGCTCAATTTACAACTGGCAAGATGGGGAAACAACTCAAGTGCCATCGACCCACGAATGGATTGATAAACTGGAATACTATTCAGCCATAAAAAATATGGAGTCTTTACATCATTCATATTAACCTGGGTAGAGCTGGAGAACATTTTCCGTAAAGTCTCACAAGAATGGAAAAGTAAGTATCCAGTGTACTCAATACTAACATGAAACCACTAGATGAACTAATACATGCTCGTACAAGAGGAAAACTTGATTCAAGTTGGGCTTAGAGGGGGTATTTGGCATGCTCCCACCTAGTGGACACAACGTAAGGGTGTATGTCACACTTCCTAGATGAGGGACACAACTACACCAGAGACCTTAAATGCAAACATTGTAACCTAATTGTTTGTACCCTCATCTTAATCTGAAATAAAAATAAAATACAAAAATCTATGAAATATGTACACATACATGTATTTATATATACATACATACATGTGCCCCAAATGCATTTGAATGGCCTGGACCTCAAAGGGTACTATTTTTTTTTCTTTTTTATTAAATCATAGCTGTGTACATTAATGCAATCATGGGGTACAATGTGCTGGTTTCATATACAATCTGAAATATTTTCATCAAATTGGTTACCATAGCCTTCATGGCATTTTCTTAGTTATCGTGTTAAGATGTTTATATTTTGCATTTAGTAAATTTCACCTGTATCCTTCTAAGATGCACTGTAGGTGTGATCCCACCATTTCCCCTCCCTTCACCCATCCTCCCTCCCCCTCCCCGTACTATTTTTTTAAACAAAAGTTGCAACTACTGGTTTGAGACTGCAATGAGCTTTGATGACGCCACTGCACTGTAGCTCAGGCAACAGAGTGAGGCTCTGTCTCAAAAAAAAGAAAAAAATGAAATGGTGAACCGGTGATTTAGCATTACCAGGAAATGAGTTATTGTCTATATTCCCCTGCAGACTCTGCGCCAGACCTGCATTGGTATCCAGCATTGGTGAAGCAAAGTTAACAATCTTTCTGATAGTGTCTGGAAGTGATGAGCGTATGGTGGATGTTAGAGTGTCATGAGTCAGTGGTTTTGAAGATAAGCAGGGGCAAAGAGGTTTATATTGTTTCAATACAAACAAGTTCCGAAGAGTCATGGCATTGTGAGTAATAACACCATTGCTACCTTCTTCAGAAGTGAGAACTATGACATTAGCCAGGAATGATGCATTTGGAAATAAATTACATAAAGAGAGGGTTCCCAGACCTGAACATGAGATGGCACCTGGACATACAAATAATCTTCATGTCCCTTGACTAGACAATAAACCAACACCTAAGTACCTTTCTCTACCCATGATTCTAAATCTTTATCAATAAATCACTAGCTGACAAGAGCTCATGAACTTTGTAATACATTTTAAGCCATATTGTTAATATGGATATCCCCCCACCACCACACACATTGACCCAGGGCCTTGTACACATGGTCTTCTGTGTGAGTGGTGACAGCAATTTTAACCCCCATGGGACATTCGGCATTGCCTGGACACTTGGTGATTTTTTTTTTTTTTTGAGACAGTCTCACTATGTTGTCCTCAAAAGAGTGCCATGGTGTCACAGCTCACAGCAACCTCAGACTCTTGGCCTTAAGCAATTCTCTTGCCTTAGCCTCCCAAGTAGTTGGGCCTATAGGCGCCTACAACAGTGTCTGGCTATTTTTTGATGTTGTTGTTGCAGTTGTCGTTGTTTAGCTGGCCTGGGCCGGTTTCAAACCCACCAGCCTGGGTGTATGTGGCCGGGCCCCTCCCCACTGAGCTATGGGCGCTGCGTGGTTTTGTTTTTTGAGAGAGAGCCTTTACTTTGTCACCCCAACTAGAGTGCAGTGGCATCATCATAGCTCACCGCAACCTCAAACTCCGGGGGTCAGACAATCCTTGCCTCAGCCTCCCGAGTAGCTGGAACTGCAGGTATGCACCACCATGCTGGGCTAATTTTTCTATTTTTTGTAGGTGGGTCTTGCTGTTGCTCAGCTTGGCCTTGAACTGCTGCGCTCAAGCAGTCCTCCTACCTTGGTTTCTCAGAGTGCTAGAATTACAGACATGAGACACCTGGTGACGTTTTTGATTGTCACAGGTTGGGGGTGGAGGAGTACTATTGACATCTAGTAGGCAAAGGCCAGGGATGCTGCTACTCCTACAATGTAAATGACTGCACCCACAAGAATTATTTGGCCCCAAATGTCATTAGCCCAAAGGTTGAGAAACTGTCTAGGGGCATTCTGCTCTAGTAAACTCCTTTCTAGGCTAATCTGTTCCTGCAGTGCAATGTTTTTTGAAAGGAGCCCCAGATCACTAGGTCAGACTCACATGAGTATCTGGGGGACACTTTCAGGCAAGGGAACAGCAGAAGGCAGGAGACCAGGGAGCAGAGCAAAGGGATACTTCTGGGAAATGAGACCAGAAAGTAAGTTGAGGTGTGTAAAAATTCTAGCTCTGACACTTAGCTACATGGTGTTGGGAAGAAGAAAATCTGTTCGTTTGTTTTTGAGACAGAGTCTCACTTTGTCACCCTCAGTAGAGTGCTATGGCATCATAGCTCACAGCAACCTCAAACCCAGGATTGAGGAGAGAGGCTCAGGAATAAGAGAAAAGCAGAACTGGGGCCTGCTAGGCTCTGACAAGATTTTAGGGTGCTGTTAGAAAACTGTAACAGGAGGGGTTTTGCTTTGCAGTTCCTACAGCAGCACAAGTGTTTAAGTTGAGACATAGTTGGCCACGTTTGTCAAGTGTCCACAATGTGCCAGGAATTTACATATGTGTTGTGATTTAGCAATACTATGGATTGAGTGTTATTGCTCCATTTTATAGATGAAAACATTTCAGACCAGAAAAGTTAAGGAATTCCAACAAAGGTTATATACTACTAGTAAATAAAAAGAGAAGCAAATTTATCGTTTTCTCTTCATTTCTTATCCACCTTCTCACCTTGCTGTCATTAGTTCCTTTGGAAAAACAAAATGATGTTACAGGTAGGAAGGAGCCAGTGGCAGGCCTGGCCATAATCTTGTCTGCTGGGCTCCCGTTTCTGTTGAATTACATACCTGGCCTTACCAAAAATGACACAAAATGGGAGCATCTTATTTGTTTCATAGCCACTCGTGCTCTGTGACCAACCTTTTCCGTATAAAAATATTAAATAAAAAGTAATGTATTGGTTATGGCCTGTATTTAGAAATTGACCTTTTTAATATTTTATTAAATTTTATTAAAAATTACAACTACAGTAACATAATTGAAATGTATAAACAATAAAAGTAGGAACTGGCCACTTTTAACCAGAAATAGATACTGGCCTGGAAATAGAGTGAAAGCCGAAGATCATTGAAATATTTCACCCACTCATAGGCATTTGCCTCCAAGTAAGTAGGATTTTAAAAAACAAAACAGAAGGGTGGTACCAGTGGCTCAAAGGAGTAGGGCACTGGCCTCATATACCAGAGGTGGCGGGTTAAAAATCTGGCCCTGGCCAAAAACTGCAAAAAAAAAAAAAAAAACAGAACATTTTCAATGCCATGTGGGAATTATACAAGATAGAATTGCAATGATTCCAAAGTTTCCATTTGGGACATCAGAGAAACCTGTGTAAAAATTCTAGCTCTGACACTTAGCTACATGGTGTTGGGAAGAAGAAAATCTGTTTGTTTTTGAGACAGAGTCTCACTTTGTCGCCCTCAGTAGAGTGCTATGGCATCATAGCTCACAGCAACCTCCAACTCTTGGGCTCAAGTGATCCTCTTGCCACAGCCTCCCAAGTAGCTGGGACTATAGGCGCCTACCACAACGCCCGGCTATTTTTAGAGATGGGGTCTCGCTCTTGCTCAGGCTGGTCTCCAACCTGTGAGCTCATGCAATCCACCCACCTTGGCCTCCCAGAGTGCTAGGATTACAGGCATGACCCTTGGCACCTGACCTAAGAAAATCTTTCAAAATTTACTTCTGTAAAATTTCTATCCTTTAGATTTACTGTGAATATTAAATGGCACATATAGAGCTCTTGGTGAAGTGCCTGAAACATAACAATTGATAGTACCTATTATATAGTATTTATTGCTGGTTCTCTCTATTTTCCTAATGCTAGAACTATAAGAAACCAGAGATTTTCTGGGTTTATGATTCTTTACCTTGGATGCACTTTGGAATCACCAGGGGAGCTTTAAGTGGTCTGAAGCCCAGGATCCCAGCACTAGACGTTCTGGTCTGGAGCGCAGCATAGTCATTAGAATTTGTAAAAGGTCAGACTAATTTTACTTTGCAGCCAGAGTAGAGAACTATTTCTGTTAACCAACAATCTCACTGTATAGATGGGAAAGAGGTTCAGAGAAAGGGAAAGTGACTTATCAAGAACTGAAACTAGGGCGGCGCCTATGGCTCAGTGGGTAGAGCACGGCCCCATATACTGAGGGTGGCGGGTTCAAACCTGGCCCCGGCCAGCTAAAAAGAGCAGTGGCAACTGCAACAAAAAATAGCTGGGTGTTGTGGTGGGCACCTGTAGTCCCAGCTACTAGGGAGGCTGAGGCAAGAGAATCGCTTAAGCCCAAGAGTTGGAGGTTGCTGTGAGCTGTGATGCCATGGCACTCTGACCAAGGGTGACAATGTCAGACTCTGTCTCAAAAAAAACCCCAAAAACCTCAAACTGAAGGCTGCTGGCCTCTGGTCGTGGGTCCACTAGACACACACACGGCCTCTGGCTCTCCTCCTTTGCTGTCCTCACACCAGGTGCACCCCCGTCTCTAATCCACGCCAATGCAACTAGCAATGGACACGTTCATTCATGTTGGCAAACAGTGAGCAAGCCACATTACACGTGTTATCTGTGATCCAAACAAGCTTTCAAGGGAGGTGTGAGTAACCCCATTGTAAAGTCTCTGCTGTTCAGAGACTTTAACAGACAGCTAGAGTCACAGCTAGTAAGGAGAACTCAGAATTGGACACGGTCTGTTGAACTCCAAAGCCCACGCTCTTATCCGTTCTTACCCCATCTTATCTTTTCTGGGTTATTGCTCCATCAAGAACTAGGTCTAATTCCACTGCCTCCCTAAAATCCCTTCCACCCAAGACCTCAGATATCAATTCATTGACTTAACTTTACAGCAATAATCACCTGCATTAGTTATTTGGCAAAGTAATTAATTTTGTCACGTACTTGACCTACTTCCTTAACCAATGAGAGTGGGAAAGAGAAGGAACTTTTTCTGTGTTCCTGCCCTTGTCCTATAGCTGTGTTAAGTGTGGTGATACTGCAAGATCATAATATTTAGACTTACGTGAAATTCCCCCTGCAGAAACACCTACAGAAGGGCAACATCTGTAGGCTCAGGTGGAGTGGAAAATTTGACATGGTAAGGAACGGAATTTTCCTTGGGCTCAGATTTGTGGTAATATTCTTTTTTCTGCAGGTAATCCTCTAGGTGTCAGTCAAAATCCAAGTTGTGAGAGCATGAAAGTCTCATAAATGAAATGAGAAAATCCCAGGCTGGAAGGAGTTTTTCTCATTTAACCACCATCTCAATGCTAGAATTCTAGCATAGCAACAACGACAGAAATATTCCTGCTATTTCAGGAGCCGATGATAAGAAACCCACTTTTTTTTTTGAGACAGAGTCTCACTATGTGGCCCTTGGTAGAGTGCTGTGTCATCATAGCTCACAGCAACCTCAAACTCTTGGGCTTAAGCAATTCTCTTGCCTCAGCCTCCCAAGTAGCTAGGACTGCAGGTGCCCACCACAACGCTCAATTATTTTTTGTTGCAGTGGTTATTGTTTAACTGGTCTGGGCTGGGTTTGAACCCACCACCCTTGGTGTGTGTGGCTGGTGCCATAACCCCTGTGCTATGTGTGTTGAGCCGAAACCCTCTTTTTTTGAGGTACCTCTTCCACGTTTGGAGAGCTTATTAGAAAACTGTTCTTGATTTTGTGCTAAACTCTGCCTCCCTGTATCTTCTATCTACGTCACAAGGAAATTAAGTTAATTTGGGCTTTGAAGCATGAAAGGCTGGTTATGACTGAGTGAGGTCTTCCATGCAGTTCATAAGAAATGAACAAGGATGTATTCCTTATGAGAGCAGCTCTGGGGTGTTGCTGGCACCAGCTGGAGACCCAGTGCTCTGGGATGTCCTGCCCACCAGCCTGTCCCTCTTGGCTTAAGCATTGTGCACACCCACGGGACCAGTGAAGGGAAGAATTGGCCAACACACTTCTGGCACCCTCTTCTAGGCCCAAAGAGGGTGACCCTTCCAGCAGAGTCTAAAGATCTGGAAAGTATGTCTTGCTCAGAAAAGCTTCCTTTTCACTTTTCTTCTTCCCTAGGACTCCTCCTCAAGGGACTAGACTTTTGTTTAGCCAAATCCACTTTCTCTGTTCAAAGTAATAAAAAGAGATTTTCAACATACTTTCTGGTCCTGGATGTATTCCTTATAAAGAACAAACCCAGTATCTCTTCCTCTAGGGATCTGAAGACAGCTTAAATCATTCATCTATCTATTGATTAGACTTACTTTTACTAGGGGTGACACCTGTGGCTCAGCTGATAGGGTGCCAGCCCCATATACCGAGGGTGGCAGGTTCAAACCCGGCCCTGGTCAAACTGCAACAAAAAAATAGCTGGGCGTTGTGGCGGGCGCCTGTAGTCCCAGCATCTCAGGAGGCTGAGGCAAGAGAATCGCCTAAGCCTAGGAGGTGGAGGTTGCTGTGAGCTGTGTGACGCCACGGCCCTCTACCGAGGGCGATAAAGTGAGACTCTGTCTCTAAAAAAAAAGGACATATTTTTACTAGGAGCTTGCCATTTGCCAGGCACTGAGTCTCCTAGCTGGTAATCAATAAGTGGTAAATGGTATCACTAATAATCTAATGATTAACTTAGTCCCTGGTAGGTCCACTTTTACATGGCAGATTTCCAAGAAGAGAATAAAGAGACAAGGGAACTAGCATTTACTGAACATGAACTACCTATCAGGCAAGGTGCTGGGTGCTTGCTTTATATGCCTTATATTGTTTAAGACCATTCTATGAAGTAGGTTAGTTACATCTCCATTTTGCAAATGAGGAAGTTGAGGATTAAAGAGCTAAAATCACTTGATCAGGCACCCACAGCTACTGAGCAATGGAGTTGGAATCTGGGCGTAGAGCTTATCAACTGCAAAACCACCATACTGTGGGCTCCCCAGGACAGCTAGAGGCATCACATGTTATGGTTTCCCCTTATGTCATGTGTCTGATATAAATATTTTTTTAAGTTAAATTTTCCTTTTACATTTTCTTTCTTTTTTTTTTTTTTGAGACAGTCTCAAACTGTTGCCCTGGGTACAATGCCGTAGCATCATAGTTCACAGCAGCCTCCAACTTTGGGGCTGAAGCAATCCTCTTGCCTCAGTTATTTATTTATTTTTACTTAATTTAATTTTTTTCTTTTTTTTTTTTTTGAGACAGACTTTCAAACTGTTGCCCTAGGTAGAGTGCCTTGGCGTCACAGCTTTCAACAACCTCAAATTCTTGGGCTTAAGTGATTCTCTAGCCTCAGCCTCCCAAGTAGTTGGGACTATAGGTGCCCGCCACAATGCCCGGCTATTTTGTTGTTGTTGTTGCAGTTGTCATTGTTGTTTTAGCTGGCCAGGGTCGGTTCAAACCCTCCAGCCCACTGAGCTACAGGCACCGCCCAGTTTTTCTATTTTCTACAGGTGTCTCACTTTTGTTCAGGCTGGGGTTGAACTCATGAGTTCAAGCAATCTACCTGCCTTGGCCTCCCAGAGTGCTAGGATTACAGGCATGAGCCACTGCATCCTACCTCTTTTTTTTTGAAACAGTGTGTCACCCTGTTGCCCGAGGTAGAGTGCTGTGGCATATAACTTACAGCAACCTCAGACTCCTCAATTTGAGGAGGAGTCAAAGTGGTTTGCTTCAGCCTACCAAGTAGCTGGGACTTAGGTTCCTGCCACAATGGCCTGCTGGCTTTTTTTTTTTTTCTATTTTTAGGAGAGACAGGGTCTCACTCTTGCTCAGGTTGATCTCAAACTCCTGAATTCAAGCAATCTACCCACCTTAGCCTCTCACAGTGCTAAGGATTACAGGCATGAGCCACCACACCCTGCCTCCTTTTACACTTTCAAAACCAAATTTCTCATCATTAATGTTTTAAAATTTTTTCATTTGTGGATGATTTGCTTCCTTGTTACTTTCCTTAAAATTTAAATTTTCTGTCAATAAATACATAAGTTTTTTATCATAAACTTGGCCACAGGACAGAATACATGAAAATCAATGTTTCATGTGTAATTTGGGTATTCATCAGTTAGTTTTTCCTATAGAATGAGTTATTTTATTATACTTATTTTATCAGTTGCTGTGATAAAAATATAAAAAGAAAATTTCAAAGAAATGAAGATTACCCCAAATCTCATATGTTGATGCAGCTATTTCTATTCTAATCCATACTCATAGTATATATTTTTTCTATTGTAAATCCTTAATCACTCTAGGCTTTTAATATAATTCCAAATGTTTTATATTTTGATTTTTTTTTTTTGAGACAGGATCTCACCATGTTGCCCTCGATAGAGTGCTGTGGCATCACAGCTCACAGCAACCTCAAACTCTTGGGCTTACGCGATTCTCTTGCCTCAGCCTCCCAAGCAGCTGGGACCACAGGTGCCCACCACAACACCCAGCTATTTTTTGTTGCAGTTGTCATTGTTGGTTAGCTGGCATGGTTAGCCATGACAACTGTAACAACAACAACAACAAAAATAGCCAGGGCTTGGTGCCTGTAGCACAGTGGTTATGGCGCCAACCATATACACTGAGGGTGGTGGGTTCGAACTTGGCCCAGGCCAGCTAAACAACTGCAACAACAAAAAAAATAGCTGGGTGTTGTGGAGGGCACCTGTTGTCCCAGCTACTCGGGAGGCTGAGGAAAGAGAATCGCTTAAGCCCAAGAGTTGGAGGTTGCTGTGAGCTGTGACGTCACAGCACTCAACCGAAGGCAATATAGTGAGACTCTGTCTAAAAAAAAAAAATAGCGGGGTGTTGTGGCAGACACCTGTAGTCCCAGCTACTCAGGAGGCTGAGGCAAGAGAATGCTTTGAGCCCAAGTGTTTAAGGTTGGGCTATGACGCCACAGCACTTTACCAAGGGTGACAAAGTGGGACTCTGTCTCAAAAAAAAAAAAAAATAAAATAAGAAGAAATGCTTTCTCACTCCTTTTTTACTTCAATATTTACACAGTCTGCTGAAGTATGGCTTTAACTCTTTTTGCAGTATCCATTCATTGTGTTACAACATCAGGAGGATAGAAAAATATTTTCTTAATAAGCAGAACATTTTCTTTCTTTCTTTCTTTCTTTTTTTTGCAACAGAGCCTCAAGCTGTCCTGGGTAGAGTGCGGTGGCATCATAGCTCATAGCTACCTCCAACTCCTGGGCTCAAGAGAGTCTCCTGCCTCTGCCACAAGTAGCTGGGAATACAGGCGCCTGCCACAATGCCTGGCTATTTTTTGTTTGCAGCCCTCGTTGTTTGGTGGGCCCAGGCTGGATTCGAACCTGCCAGCTCAGGTATATGTGGCTGGCGCCTTAGCCGCTTGAGCCACAGGCGCTGAGCCAGCAGGATATTTTCTTTTTGGTTTTGAAGGGGGGTTTTTTTGGAGCGGGGGTGGGGTGGGGTGGTTGGGGGGTGGATGAGTCAAAATAAGATTTGCAGGCTCGGCGCCTGTAGCTCAAGTGGCTAGGGCTCCAGCCACTTACACTGGAGCTTGCGGGTTCAAATCCAGCCCTGCCCGCCAAACAACAATGACAACTACAACTTAAAAATAGTCGGGCTTTGTGGTGGCCACCTGTAGTCCCAGCTATTTGGGAGTCTGAAGCAAGAGAATCGCTTAAGCCTAAGGGTTTGAGGTTGCTGTGAGCTGTGACACTATGGTACTCTACCTAGGGCGACAGCTTGAGACTCTGTCTCAAAAAAAAAAAAAAAAAAAAAAGATTTGCAATATTAATATCACAAGATAGTGACTGTGAGTTTAATTGGTGTTTATTTCTTCTCAAATCTTCAGTGCTCTGATCGCCACTCTTGTTAACTGAAGCTTTCAGTTGCAGCTTCTGAAAACCTTTTTAGGCTTTAGTTGATCATTTACTCAACAGGGCTTTGCTTTGTGGACGTAGATTCTTCTTGGTAATTATAACAGTGTCTACTGTTTCTGGCAGTGAGTCAAGTGGTGGAAACAATGGTTTTAAGGGTTTTATTTTGTAATTGTCCGTGTTGGTTGTCTAGTGCAATCCTAATTGTATTTTTCTGCAATCTCCTTTTCTCTTCTTCAGCTTAAAGTTTGCCAAAGCCAACAGGTGAGAGAAACTAGAATGTGACTAAAGTCGAAGGTTTTTCCTTAGTCAATACTGTAAGGTCCTGCTTATATCTAAGGCTGGCCCTTGTACCTGACCCGTTATGGAGGGTTACTATGGTTTCCAGAGGCCTACAAGGCCTCTGAAGGGCTGAGCCTGTCCAGTTCTGCTCCTTGATCTGCAAATCCATTTTCCTTTGACTTTAAGAGGTGGGATGGGAGAGAATACAAAACACTGAATATGTTTATGCAGAAATGGCTCATCAAAAATAGAAGACATATTAGGAAATTTCAAACAGAAATGATAGAATGTTTCCATTCATTGTAAAACAAGTAGGACTCTTCTCTGGGCTGACTCATGTTCAGCACTTCACCCTCTTGGAACTGCTATGGGCTGTAGACATTTATGGATTTAGCATCCAAGGTTTGTTTTGACCATTACTGAGTAAAAGGTGGTCATGTATCCTTTTGCTGAGAACTAAATTCGAATCCTATGCACCAGGGCCTGAAGAAGCAAATCCATTAGCTCTGCTCTCCAACATGTGAGGATACAATGAGCAGTCGACAGTCTGCACCAGGAAGAGGGCCCTTTCCAGAACCCAACCATCCCAACACCCTGATCTTGGATTTCCTAGCCTCCAGAACTGTAAAAAATAAAAGCAAGTCGGCTCGCTCCGCGCCGCTCGCTTAGAGTAGAACGGTCTTCGGCCCGTCCGTTTCGCAGTCGCCACCTTGCTGCTGCTCTTTCTCTTCAAGGCCGCTTTAACTCACCGACACCAACATGAACGGGCAGCTCAATGGCTTCCAC
>CAUYRH010137376.1:0-13315 GCA_963574655.1 Perodicticus potto | reverse complement strand
ATTTTAGAAAACTTAACACTTTTTATTCAAACATCAAAGAACAAGAGCAAAGGTAAAACAGACATGTAATATCTCAGCACAATAGAACAGAGCTATTTCTATGCACTAAGATTTATTTTAGTAAAACTCCCTATCATCCTATGACATATGTCTCCATATCTGAATTCTAAAGAAATAACTGTAAGATAATCTAATTGTCCTGTGCACCTCAGAAGGCAAAGCCCTGAGAACATGGAGCCTGAAAGGCTGAATTCCCCTTCCTTCACCTTATTCCCCCTACCAACCTCCGAACAGGGGCTCTCAACTTTACAGACATCAGAATCACCTGGAGCTTTTATTGAAACACAGCTGAGTCCCATTCAGTTTTATGGGTCAGTAAGATTGAGGTGGAACTGAAAATTTCTTTTCCTTTTAAATTTATTTATTTTATTTGAGAATATTAGGAATATACATGTCTTGTTTACACACTTTGTTTTTTGTAAAAATTGAGTCTAAGTTATAAGTGTGCCCTTCCCCAAGATAGTATGCAACATACCCGATAGTTTTGAATTTTCCCTTCCCTTTCTTCCCCCTCCCCCAGCTTGATTTTCCTTGAGATTTACTTCCACATGTTCATCGGTTAGTTCCAATTTGGTCTTGAGCACACTTAGAAGAACAATTTCCAGTTCCCTCCAAATTATCACAAAAGATACTAGATCAGCATTTTTTATGGCTGAGTAATACTCCATTGTATGCATATACCACATTGTGTTAATCCATTCATGTACTGAGAATTTAGTTCTCCTAAGTTCCCAGGTGATGCAAATACTAACCATCCAGGAACCACACTTAGAGAGTCACTGGTCTAAGGGGTTGTGCTTTTACGAGTAGATGCGGTGCTGATGCCCATTCACAACAGCATTGCTTGCTTCTCAGACTTTAAGCAGCGTACGCATCACCTGAGGACCTTGTTTCGGTGCAGATTCTGACTTAGGAAACCCAGGATGAGGGCTGAACTTCATTTCTAACAAATTCTATAGCAAAAAGGATGCTGGTCTGTAGGCTACATTTGGAGTAGCAAGACCTGAAAATACTTTATGCACATTTAGATTCCTTTCTTCAAAACAGAAGATGCCAACTTAAAATGAGAAATTCAAAATCTCAACTACAAAAAGACCTTAGAGAAATGTTTGCATAAAAAGCAGTCTGCATTCTGATTTTTCTTTCCCTTCTCCATCACCAGTTACTAGAAATCAGCAACTACGTGCTTTTTTTTTTTATTTATTTCAAAATAATATGAGGGTGCAAATTTTTTTTTTTTTTTTGCAGTTTTTGGCCAGGGCTGGGTTTGAACCTGTCACCTCCAGTATATGGGGCCAGTGCCCTACTCCTTAAGCCACAAGCGCCATCCAAGGTGTGCAAATTGTTAGATTATGTAGTTCTCATATCCAGGGTAAAGTTCCAATTGTAAAAGAGCCCCTCGCCTAGGGGGCATGTTATATACCAGCACAATGTGCACATTAGGTGAGATTCCCCTCACCTGACCTCCCTCCTTCCACCGATCATCCTCCCCCTCCCTCCTCTCCCTGCCCCTGTACTAGATTATATTTGTGTTTTATTGTTCATATTAGCATCTAATTATTTATAGATTGGTCACACATTAGTATTGTGTACATCGGACATTTATTTTTCTATTCTTGTGATACTTTACTAAGAAGACTGTGTTTCAGATCCCTCCAGGTAAATGTAAAAGACACAAAGTTTCCATCTTTTTAATGGCTGAATAGTATTCCATAGTATAATATACCACAGTTTGTTGATTCATTCATAGGTTGATGGGCACTTAGATTGCTTCCATGACTTGGAAGAATACTTTCACCAATGAAAATGTCTTTGTGGGCTCGGCGCCTGTGGCTCAACGGGCTAAGGTGCCAGCCACATACACCTGAGCTGGCGGGTTCGAATCCAGCCCGGGCCCGCCAAACAACAGTGACAGCTGCAACCAAAAAATGGCCGGGCATTGTGGCGGGCACCTGTAGTCCCAGCTACTTGGGAGGCAGAGGCAGGAGACTCGCTTGAGCCCAGGAATTGGAGGTTGCTGTGAGCTGTGATGCCATGGCACTCTATCCAGAGTGACAGCCTGAGGCTCTGTCTCAAAAATAAATAAATAAATGAATAAATAAATAAAGTGTGGGACAGGATGGAGAGGGGGGTTTTGTGTGGGTGGGGAGTATAAAATGGGTGGTTTAGGAGCTTACATGAAAACATGGAGGAAGAATAGGGAAACAAGCTGAAGAAAGGCATGTGATTCTTTTGGTTTTTCATAAAAGGCTCTAAATAGCCTACATTCAAAGAGAGAAATTCTATTTCCACTGAAATATAGAGGTAGTGGGATGGGGAGGCACAATAGCATTATCATCAAGCCTTACGTGATTATGCCTTATGGCTAGTTCGAATTGATTTAGTAGAGCTCTGCATAAAAATACAATTCTTCTGCAATACTAATCTCTCAAGGCTACTCCTCAAAATGAGAGAGATCTGAAGTACTAGGACACAGGTATTCACAGTGTAAGAATGTTAAGGGGATTGACCATTTTTATAATATCTGATATTGCTGAAACACTTTAGCATTGATGATAGGGGCTTGTACATAATGGGCTGTCAATAAATTTTTGTGAGAGAAGGAATGTGAAATTATAGTTCCTCCTCAACAGATTTCTATTCTCTGCAAAACAAACAAAAGAAGGCAAAGTGAAGTACCTTGAAATCACAATTATAAATTCTGCTCATTAGGGGCTGGGAACCTGTGACTTCAGGGCCACCTGTGGCCTTCTGTATCCTTGAGTGCCTTTAGAAGGAATCCAAATTTTACAGAGGAATTTTAATAAAGAGATTTTTTCCGTGATGTTTGGATTTGGTCAAGAGGCCACATTTGGGGATCTGGAGGGGCACATGTGGCCTTGAAGCACAGTTCTCCACTCCGATACCAGGACGGTGAAAGGCAGGTAGTCAACTTCTTTGGATTCATCACTCACCATTTCAGGAAGGCTGAAAACATCTCCCCGCATCTGCTGCGTAGGGCCACATTCATAGCGTGGCCATTGCAAAAACAGCTTCCTCGAACAACCATCTCATACAGGGCATAGTAGTATTTATCAAGGGAATCATCTTGTCTCCTTCCAAGCTCAGTATCCCCAAGGGTATGCAGTTTGGTAAAGTTTATCCTCAGGTTTGTCAATGTCACAAGATCTACACAAAGGAAAATAATGAAAATAATAAATCAAAGTGCATTTCAGCTGTGTCAGTTCAAGGCTGCCTTCTTGACTGATAGCCTCCTAATGCCTATAGAAATGCAATTACAGAGCAAGATGCTGACTAGAGATGCCTGGCACTTATACCATTCCCCACCCCCTAAGAAAGAACCAAAGCAATGAATAAACACCCAAGATTGACTGGAGTGTGAAGAGCGCTGGAGTGCAGTAGGGAAGTCAGGATGCATCTGTGGGTGCTGGAATCCTAGGAGGGCAGCATGCAGAACGAACACACCCAGCCTCTGCAGCCCTATCTCCCCAGTCCAGATTGGACTGACCCAGAGAAAAGAGAAACTTTACACCAGGGAAAAGGTGAGAAGTACCACTAACTCCAATTGTTACTGCAAACACCAGCAGTCCTTACTGTGTAGAATCCCATAGTCCTTGAAAGTCCTGAAACCATTTTAGAGAGCTAGGAACTCATGCAGCTGCATTGTCCCAGATGAGGAACACGAGACATACACTTCCCAGTCCCCACCCCCCCCCCATGAGTGAAGCTGCTGCATCGTGGGGCCATCTTGAGACCACAGTCACCTCTGGGTGCATCCTCTTCTGGAGGGCCAGTAGCCACTGCACCTGTCCAGCACTTGGGTTCCGTCTTCATTGTGCCAAGTCCACGTGGGTGGCTGAATGCAACAATATCAGCTATGCAAAGCCTGGGCCCAGGATCGGCTGTGACCCTCATTCTACAGAGTAGGGAAATCAGCTCCTGCCACCTTCACTTCCAGTTGGAGGAATAGTCTGGTGGTTCCACTGAGGGCAAACCTGCTCTTGAGCCAGCCAAAATGCTGCATGCCCTCCCCTGAGCAGGAGAGGCATTCAATCATCCAAGCGGCTGGCACACTCCCAGGTTGGCAAAGTGGCTGCACACCCATGTCCAAGGCCTGAGAAACAACCTACAGTGCCCCACCCCTTGCAGACAAGCCTCTGGCTGGCCCAATCGCCCTGTACCCACAACCAGGCCTGAGAAACAGCTCCACTGGCTGACCATAACAGACCCTCCACCAGGTTGGCTAAGTAACTGTAGGCATGTGCTCTTGCCTAGAGTAACAGAGCAGAAATAAGTGAAATTGAAAAAAAAAAAATCAAAGGTTAATGAAATAAAAAGCTGTGTTTTGGAAAGATACACAAAAATGACAAACCGTTAGCTAGATAAGGAAAAGAAAGACCCAAATAAGTAAAATCAGAAACAAAAAAGGAAATTTCACAACAGATACCACAGAAATATAAAGAATCATTAGAGCAGAGTTTTTCAACTTTTTTTTATCTTACGACACACTTGAACACGTAAATTTCTGTAGCGCACTTAAATTATGTTGATCCACAAAAGAGTAAAAAAAGGAGTATACTTAATGTGCTTTGAACTTCTTTAGAAAATAATGTAATTACTGATTTTAAAAACTTTTCACAGCACGCTTAAGATCCTCTCATAGCACTCTGGTTGAAGATCAGTGCATTAGAGATTACTATGAACAAGTGTATGTCAGTACATTTGAAAACTTAGAGGAAATGGGTAAACACCGGTACACATATGACCTGCTGAGACTGAAACAAGAAGAAACAGAAAACTGGAACGGACCAATAACAAGTGACGAGATCAAATCAGTACTGAAAGGTCTCCCAACAAAGGGAAATCCTGGAGTAGAGGGTTTCACCACTGAATTCTATAGAATCTTGAAAGAATACCAATCCTTCTGAAATGATTCTAAAAGTTGAAGTGGAGGATATGCTTTCCTGGCTCATTCTACGAGGCCATCGAAAACTAGGCAAAGATATAACAAAAAAAAAAAAAGAAAGAAAAGAAAAGAAAACTATATGCCAATATCTCTGATGAACCTAGATGC
The DNA here is from genome assembly GCA_963574655.1 of Perodicticus potto. Lineage (NCBI taxonomy): Eukaryota > Metazoa > Chordata > Mammalia > Primates > Lorisidae > Perodicticus > Perodicticus potto. The sequence goes on along the minus strand of CAUYRH010137376.1, from coordinate 8,181 downwards.
AAAAATTCTCATAAATCCTAGCAAAATGAATTCAACAATACATCAAAAATATAATACACCATGATCAAGTTGAGATTGACTCCAGAAATGCGAGGGTGGCTTAACATACAGAAATCAATAAATAGGGCACATCATATCAACAGAATGAAGGACAAAAATCATATAATCATCTCAATAGATGCTGAAAAAAATTTGATAAAATTCAACATCCAATCATAATAAAAACTCAGCAAGTTAGGTACAGAAAGAAAGTATCTTAATACAATAAAGGCCAGATATGATAAACACAGCTAATATAATATGGAATGAGGAAAAGCTTTTCCTTTCAGAATGGAAAAAGAGAAGGATGCCCACTCTCACCACTCTTATTCAACATAGTACTAGAAGTCCTCACCAGAGAAATTCGGCAAGAGAAAGAAATAAAAGGCATCCAAAGTGGAAAAGAAGTCAATTTGTGCCTGTTTGCAGGTCACATGATTATATATAGAAGAACTCAAAAGACTCCATCCAAAACGTCTTAGAACTGATAAACCTGATGGACAAATTTAGTAAATTTGCAGTATACAAAAATAAACATATAAAAATCAGTAGTATTTCTATATACCAATAATGAATAGCTGAAAAAGAAATCAAGAAGACAATCCTATCTATTTATTTATTTATTTTTGAGACAGTCTCACTATCCCCCTCAGTAGAGTGCTGTGGCATCACAGCTCACAGCAACCTTAAACTCTTGGACTTAAGTGATTCTCTGGTCTCAGCCTCCCAAGTAGCCAGGACTACAGGCACCCACCACAACACCGGCTATTTTTTGGTTATAGTTGTCATTGTTTGGCAGGCCCCGACTGGATTCTAACCTGCCACCTCCGATGTATGTGGCTGGTGCCCTAGCTGCTGAGCTATAGGTGCCAAGCCAAGAAGACAATCCTATTTATAATAGGTACCAAAAAAAGAAAAACATAGGAACAAATTTAGCTAAGGAGGTGAAATACCTCTACAAGGAAACTAGAAAACACTAATGAAAGAAAATAAAGATGGCAGAAACAAGTGGAAAGCCATCCCATTCTCATGGAGTGGAAGAATTTATATTGTTAAAATGACCGTCATATTACTCAAAGCAATCTGTAGATTCAATGAAATCCTTATCAAAATATTAATAATATTCTTCATGGAAACAGAAAAAAAAACTTAAAATTCATGCGAAACCATAAGAGAGCCTGAATAGCCAAAACAATCCTGAGTAAAAGAATAAGACTAGCGGTATCACATTACCAGACTTCAAAAAACTAAATGAAAACAGCATGTTACTGGCATGAAAACAGACGTATAGACCAATAGAACAGAGCGGAGAAATTAATCCTATCCATGTCTACAGCAGACTGATTCTTGACAAAGGTGCTATGTATGCTCACTGGGGAAAGTACAGTCTCTTTAATAAATGATGCTGGGAAAACTGGATATCCGCACGCAGAAAAATGACACCAGACCCCTACGTCTCACCCTCTGCAAAAATCAACTCAAAATGGATCAAAGTCATTAATGTAAGACCCAAACTGTAAAACTACTGGAAGAAAACATAGGGGAAATGCTTTAGGACATTGGCCTAGGAAAAGATTTTATGAGTAAGACTGCAAAGGCAGGGCCAGGGCAGTGGCTCACACCTGTAATCCCAGCACTCTGTGAGGCCAAGGCGGGCAGGTTGAGCTCAAGAGTTTGAGACCACCCTGAGCAAGAGCAAGACTCTGTCTCTAAAAATAGCCAGGCACCATGGCGGGCACCTGTAGTCCCAGCTTGGGAGGCTGAGGTAAGAGAATTGCTTGAGCACAAGAGTTAGAGGCTGCTGTGAGCTATGATGCCACAGCACTCAACCGAGGGCGACAAAGTGAGACTCTGTCTCCAAAAAAAAAAAAAGAAAAGAAAGAAAAGACTGTAAAGGCATAAGCAGCAAGAGCAAAAATAAACAAACGGTATTCTATGAAACTACAAAGCTTCTGCAGAGCAAAGGAAACAGTCAATACAATGGAAAGACAACCTACAGATTAGAAATATTTTCAAATTATTCATCAGGTAGGAGATTAATATCCAGAATGTACAATAAACTCAAACATCTCAACAGCAAAAAAAATTTTGATTTAAAAATCTATAAATGGGCTTGGCGCCTGTGGCTCAACGGGATAAGGCACCAGCCATGTACACTTGAGCTGGCAGGTTCGAATCCAGCCCCGGCCTGCCAAACAACAATGACGGCTACAACCAAAAAATGGCCAGGTGTTGTGGCGGGCGCCTGTAGTCCCACCTACTTGGGAGGCGGAGGCAAGAGACTGGCTTGAGCCCAGGAATTGGAGGTTGCTGTGAGCTGTGATGCCACGTTTCTATCCAGGGTGACAGCTTGAGGCTCTGTCTCAAAAAAAAAAAAAAATCTACAAATGATCTGAACAGATATCACTCAAAAGAAGACATATAAGTAACCCAAAATTTATGAAAAAATGCTTAACATTACTAATCATCAGGGAAATGAAAATCAAAACCACAATAAGGATGTATCACTTCATCTCAGGATGGTGATTAAGACAAAAAATAACAAATGTATTCTCAGTGAACCTGAAACAACTATCTAACTAATTAGCTAAATAATAAAATATTAATAAATGTTAGCGAGTATCTGGAGAAAGGAGAATTCTTATACACTGCTAGTGAGAATGTAAACTGGTATAGTCACTATGGTAAACATTATAGAAGTTTTTCAATAAGCTACACACAGAATTACTATGTAAGCCAGAAATCTCTCTATTGGGCATTTATCCAAAGGACAGGAAATTAGTATATTGAGGAGACATGTACACCCATGTTTATTGCAGCACTAGTCACAACAGCCAAGACATGGAATCAACCTAGGCATCCAACAACAGATGATTGAAGAAAGAAAATGTCATATACACACACACACAATAGAATACTATTCAGCCATAAAAAGAATGAAATCCTATCACTTGTGGTAACATGGATGGAACTGGAGGACATTATGTTAAGCAAAATAAATCCAGAGTAGAAAGTTAAACACCACATATTTTCACTCACATGTGGACATTTTAATCAGCTAATCTTATCAAAGTACAAAAGTAGAACAGAGGATACTAGTGACTGGGAATGTAGGGGGAATGGAGGGCTCGGGAGAGATTGGTAAAGGTTACAAGGTGAGTTAGATAGGAGCCATGAGCTCTATACACCACAGCAGGGTAACCACAGTTAGTAACATGTTATATAGTTTCAAATGGTTGAAAGGAGGATAGTGAATGTTTAACATAAAGAAATGTGAATGTTTCAGACGATGGATATGCTAATTACCCTGGTCTGATCCCGATACATTACCTGTATTGAAACATCACTATGTATCCCATAAATATATCAAATTATTAAATATCAATTAAAAATAACATTTAAAAGTTTTTTCAAAAGAAACGCAATCACTAGAAATATACCAATCAGAAAATTTTAAAAAAGAGTTGATATGAAAAATATAAAGAAATTCATACCTTGGATATAGGTGCTATAAGGATTTTCAATTTCAAAACTAGGATCCAAAACTTTAAAAATGACCTGTAAAACAAATGTAGGTAATTTATAATAAATTGCCCCAAAACGTAATTGTCAAATATGGTCTTAAAGAAGAGATCCTGACCTTACAAAAATGCTGAGCCATTGCTTCCTAGTTGGGATAGGATATAGATTATCACTTGGGTCACCATATTAATTAAGTACTGAGAGCAAAAATGAACGTAAGTTATTAATCAGGGTGGAAGGTGGCGGTGGATGAGGAGAAATTATTTAATGGGTACAATGTATATTATTTGGGCAACAGATACTTAAAAGCCCTGACTTCATTGGTATGCAATCTACGCATGAAAACAAAATTTCACTTGTACTTCATACATTTATACAAATAAAAGTTATTAATCATGGCTGACTCTTTTTTTTTCTTTTTTTTTGAGACAGAGTCTCAAGCTGTCATCCTGGGTAGAGTGCTGTGGCATCACAGCTCACAGCAACCTCCAATTCCTGGGCTCAAGCAAGTCTCCTGCCTCTACCTCCCAAGTAGCTGGGACTACAGGCGCCCGCCACAACACCTGGCCATTTTTTGGTTGCAGCCATCTTTGTTGTTTGGTGGGCCCGGGCTGGATTCGAACCCACCAGCTCAGGTGTACATGGCTGGCGCCTTAGCCCGCTGAGCCACAGGCTCCAAGCCTCATGGTTGGCTCTTTATCCACAAGTGGTTGTTAAGACAGAAATGGTGAAGAGGGCTCGGCGCCCATAGCACAGTGGTTATGGCGCCAGCCACATACACCGAGGCTGGTGGGTTTGAATCCAGCCCAGGCCAGCTAATCAACAATGACAACTGCAATAAAAAATAGGTGGGCATTGTGGCGGGCACCTGTAGTCCCAGCTACTTGGGAGGCTGAGGCAAGAGAATTGCTTAAGCCCAGGAGTTTGAGGTTGCTGTGAGCTGAGATGCCATGGCACTCTACCGAGGGTGACATAGTGAGATTCTGTCTCAAAAAAAAAAGAAAGAAAAGAAAAGAAAAAGAAAAAGAAAAGAAAGAAATGGTGAAGAGGGCACCTGAGCTCACATGGGATGGAGTGATGGTTGATAAGGGAGTAAGCCATTATCAGTTTGAATCCGGGAGGGAATTCTAGAGCTGTCTTCTGCCACTAATTCTTCCTGCTTTACCTCGTAAAATGGTACCTGCCCCCACCCCAAATGCCACCCTGCCCCTCTGCCAGTCACCAGCTTTGCACAGAAAGATGTTTCTGGCAGATTCCACTGGGATGGTGGTTTACAGAGCATGAGAATGAGATGGCTAAGCCAGGGCTACTGTTAGCTTGCATGGCTAGGGTCAGAAACAGCTGTTCCTGCCACTGGGTATCCTGGTGCTCAGCTTCAATTTTGGCCCCAGCTCATCTTTAGTTGGGCACTCTGTGTAGGATTGCTTCTGATAATCTATTATTTCTTACACTGGACTCACTTCAATTTAGACACATTTTAAAAAACCCATAGATCAAATTACATTTCAGTAAACACTACCTAATTTTCTCTTTCACTTAAGTAAACCTTGTTTTTAAAAGCTTTGGCTTAATAAGTTAAAAAAAAAAAAATACAAGTAAGGAAATGCTACCTCACCACCAGTTGAGGGTTCGATATCTGAATATCTGGAGTCACAAACAATGTCTCCCACTCCCTGGGCCTGGCCAGATGTGACGTTGGGAAAGGAAGTAGCACAGTCTTTTGCAAAATATTTGAACACTTTCCAGGTGTGTCCATAGTCTGTGGAACGTTCAATTAACATTGCAGCAGGCTGAAACATCTGAAAAAACGAGTGACGGGTGAAATGTTTCTCCAAGGCAGAAACATTTTATCTACTTCAGATTGAATATCTATATTTTCTAATTTCATTTTAAAAACTTTAGTGTAACTTCTAAAATCTACCCTACAGTAAATATACCAAGGTCTTTTCCCGATAAGTGGGCAGATATGTGTGAATACAAACTTTGTCTTCATAATTTAATTTCAATTTTAAATGTTTATGGCTGTATGAATTATTAATTGAAGAAAGATGGAATATAAAGTGAAAAGGTAATGTGATTAATATTTTACAGCAATTTGTTGTGGATCTCGTTGTCTATAATGCTTTTCCTCTGGCAAACTCTGACATACTTCAAAACCCTTCCAGGAAGTTTACCCTGAGTCTCCAGAGCAGAGTTGCCTCTTAATCTAAATTCCTCAGCATTCTAATCAAATCTATATTTTACTATAATTTTATATCATTTTATTATAATTTATATTATTATTTTCTACTTATATATTTTTATCCCTGTGAGTTCTTTGGGGGCAAAGACTGTTTTTTTTTTCACTTTTTATCATTTTTAATTTTCTATTTATTTTTTATTACCAAAACTAGGACCAGTCCTGAAATCAAAATTAAAATTTAGATGAATGATTAGAGAAAGACTACAGTACTGTGCTTTGCTCTGGCATCTGACGAATCTTACGGAGTCTTGAACTTTCCTTCCCATGTTGATCATCACCTTTCCATATTTCCCTCAATAACTTCTAGTCATTACCCTTTTTTTCTGAAAATTACCTTTGAGTTCTTGTGGTCACTATGACTCCCATACTTAGAGTTCCTTTTCTCTGTGTCTCCTAAGATTTCTTCTTACTAACCATATAATTATTGATTAACCAGGAGTATTTTCTTTTTTACATTCAAGAGCAAACACCTAGATGAAAAAACTCAGCCCGAATTTATTCTGCTTTTTGCATACTGCAAAGGAAGTGAAATCCCAGGTAAACACTGAGCATCTAGGGACAAAGGGGGAGCAGGGCTATATAGCTGTACCTTAAAGGTCAAGATTAGATGGCTGAACTGAAATAGTGCCTCTAGGTCCAATCTGATGCTGACATGATCAAGACCTAAAGAAAATCCAGAAAGAAGAAAATCAGTGATTTTGAGAGACCCCTGCTTCACATGTGAATCCCCTTCTGGGGCTTGTCTAGAATAAAGTCCCTTTGAGGTCATGCGGCTGCTGATAAACACTCTTCCCTAATCTGTTGGAGTGGTACCCCATGCCACTTTGTCATGCTTGAGTCGCGGCTATAGGTGTGCCCATCACCCAAGTAGTGTCCATTGTACCCACTGGGCAGGTTTTTGCCCTTTCCATTCCCCACCCCAACCCTACCCCGCTTGATTTTCACTGCGTTTTACTTCTCTCTGTGCACGTGTGTGCTCGTCAGCTAGCTCTGGTTTAATGGTGAGCACATGTGGTGTTTGTTTTTCCATTCTTGAGACACTTTGCTTAGGAGAATGGTCTCCAGTTCCATCCCAATTGCCACAAAAGGCATTAATTCATCCTCTTTTATAGCTGAGTAGTACTCCATGGTAAACGTATACTATATGTGATTAATCCACTCATGACTTGATGGGCACTGGGGTTGATTCTCTATCTTGGCAATTGTGAATTGTGCTGCAATAAACATTTGAGTGCAGGTGTCTTTTTGCTAGAAAGACTTCTTTTACTGTGGGTAGTTACTCAATCGTGGGATTGCCAGGTCAAATGGTATTCTACTTTTACTTTCAGTTCTTTGAAGAATCTCCATACTGTTTTTCACAGAGTTTGTACTAATTTGCAGGCCCACTGACCGTGCATACGTGTGCCATTTTTCTCTGCATCCATGACGGGATGGATTGTTTTTTGACTTTTTAATAAAAGCCATTCTAGCAGGGGTAAGATGATATCTGATTGTGGTTTTAATTTGTATCTCCCTGATGATTGGTAACGTTGAACATTTTTCACACGTTTGTTGGCCATCTGCCTATTTTCTTTTGAAAAGCTTCTGTTCTTGGCGTTTGCCCACTTTTTAATATGGTTGTTTTTGCTGTCACTGTGCCCAGATCTATGTTTTGGTGGCAAACACACGTGGCCACTGTGTGGCAGCATTACACACTACCAAGGGAGTGCAGATTTTCCCATAGGTGCAAAGAGAGGGTTCATTTCCTTGTATTCAAATCTCAGTTGCGCATAAACATGAGCTAATGAGCCGGAGTTCAGCAAAACCCAATATATCCCTTTCTTCCAGCATCTGCTAACAGTCATTTGAACCAGAATTTTATTGTCACTTGGCCTACAGTGCAGCTTGGAATATTCCCCTCAGAGTGGGGATCGCTGGGCTCCTCTATAACTGTGGAGATGATGGAAGGCCCCGGGGCAGGACTCTGCAATGAGCAATAGCACTGATCCATCTAGAGATCAGACAGCTTCAGCCCCAACCCAGACTTGATGGCAGCTTAGATCGCTCTAGAACAGCACTGCCCAACAGAAATAGTCATGTATGTCATTTTAAATTTTACAGAAGCCACATTTAAAAAAGCAAAAAGAAACAGGTAGATTTATTTTCCATAATATGCTTAAACCAATAGATTTAAAAATGACTATTTCAGCATGGAATCAATGTTTTAAAAATTAGTAATTCTTTATAATACATTTGTCTTTTCCAAAGTAAGTCTTAGCAATCTGGGATATTTTGCACTTACAGCCCAGTTTAGTTTGTATCAGCCATGTCTCTAGTACTCAGTAGCCTGATGTTGGATAGTATGGCTCTCGACAACAGTGTCTGGGCCTCAGAGAACT
>CAUYRH010137373.1:0-21170 GCA_963574655.1 Perodicticus potto | reverse complement strand
TAGTAGGGTACTGGTGAAACTTATTAAATGTAGAGTATCAATGTCTTTATATAGCGATTACGAAAATGCCATGAAGGCTATCTCTCACAGTACGATCAAAATGTTTCTGATTGTATATGAAGCACATTCTGCCCTATGATTCCACCAATGTACACAATTATGATTTAACAAATTTATTTAAAAAAAATCAAGATAGAAGAATTGCAGAAAAAAAAAAAAAAAAAGAATGGAGCTAGTGGCACAGCCAGGACTTGAAGCCAGGACCTTGATACCAAATGCTGCTTTCTTAGGGATGGCAAGTAAGCTAGTGCATCTAACCACAATCGGCATGGTTTATATAATACTGTCACAGTAACATTACTGTAATACAGAGCAGCAGCACCAGCAGCACCTGAGTGCTTGGTGCATATGCACATTCCCAGGCCCCATGCAGACTCCAGGATAGAGCCAAGCAATCTTCGTTCTTCACAAGCTTTCCAGATGATTCTGATGCAAGCTAAAATGTGAGAATCACTACTGAGATAATACTGTAGTACCATCTAAGGGAAGCACAAATAAAACTAGTAAGTTTTGCAGCCTGGTGAGGTTATGGAGGTTGCAGAAGTATCTCCTAGGGCAGAAAGAGGGGAGCTCTCTCTAAATCCAAGAATGCATGGGCTCCTGCAGACAGAATGGCCACATTAAACTTGCATTTTTTATTTGCTGCTAATCCAATTGTATTCTGAAAACTAGAAGCACTGGCTACACCCAGGAGTTTGTTGGAAATGAAGAATTTCAGGCCCCACCCCAGATCTCCTGGATCAGAATCTTCATTTTGATGCAATTCAGAGATGGTCCATACATACATTAAAATTTGAGTGTCCAACTTGGTAAAGAAAGGCAATGATGATGCAGTGGCCTAAGTCCTGATCTCTAGAAGCACATACATGAGCTGCTTGTGAGAAAATTGCACACATACCTAGCACCAAAGGAGATGGGAACACAAAGTGGACAGTTAGGGGAGCTACCACACAGCGCCTGCTACTTGTCCATCCATTTACCGCCTTCTCTATTTTGTTGTCTCCCTCCTCCTAACCTCCCTCTACTTCAAACAACTTCTCTATCTGCAGCCTAGTGGTAGAGAGAGAGCATCCTGGAGTTAGATTGGCCTTGATTCAACCTTATATCTTTTTGCTGTGTGATCTTTGAGTCTGAGCCCTGGCACTCACTTCACGGAGTTGTCATGGAGATTAAATGACAAAACACCTAGCCTAGAGCTTTTCAAGCCTGGACCCGTATTAGCATCACCCAAGAAGCTTGTAAAGTGTATTGATAGCGGGACCACCCCAAACCAATTAAATAAGAATCTCCAGGGATGGAGCCCAGTACTCATATTACAACGGATCAAACATAAACCTCTGCAGGTTCTTCTAATGTGCAGTCGGGACAGAGAGCCACTGACCTAAAGCAATGCCAAGCACATAGTAAATGGTCCATAAATGCTAGAGGTTGTGGTGCACATAGTATGCCCTTACACATACACACACACACACCAGACTGTCTCATGACTTTACTCCAGCCCTATCCTTTGCCTTAAAAGACCTACCTCTTCCAGACAGCCTGGAAAACTGCCTGTTCTTCAAAGATTCTACAAGAGGCTTACCACCTTCATGAAGCCACTCCTGATTTCTCTTAAGTGAACTGACCCTTAATTTATAGTTCCAGTATAACTGAGCTCATTATAAAAATATGGATCTTATCTTCTTTTATTTATTTATTTATTTTTATTAAATCATAGCTGTGTACATTAATGCAATCATGGGGTACAATGTGCTGGTTTTATATACAATTTGAAATATTTTCATCAAACTGGTTAACATAGCTTTCATGGCATTTTCTTAGTTATTGTGTTCATACCTTTATATTCTGCATTTAGTAAGTTTCACCTGTACCCTTCTAAGAAGCACCATAGTTGTGATCCCACCAATTACCCTCCCTCCACCCATCCTCCCCCCTCCTGATCTTATCTTCTTATGGCGTATTTATTCTAGGCATTGTGCTGGATTGTTTGTTGTACATTTTCTGTTTTTACTTCTCAGAACTACTCTGTAAAATTCATACAGTTGAAATCTCCTTTGCACAAGGACAGACAATTAAGTTCATGAACCCATCCTAGAAAAAGTGTTACATACCTCAGTATTGAATTTCACTATGGTCACTTCGAAGTACTGCCCTTGCACCAATGCCAGCACCTCATCTACCCTTCAAAGCAATTCCGAAACTCTTTTTCTGGAATGACTATGCGAGCTATCGTCATCTGAAGGTCTGACAATTAAGTTTGCAAACTCGTCCTAGAAAAATTGCTTTGAGCTTGGTGCTCACAGCTCAGAGGTTAGGGCGCCAGCCACTACACCAGGGCTTGTGGGTTCAAACCCCACCTGGGCCTGCTAAACAACGACAACTACAACAAACAAATAACCTCACACTCGTCACACTTAACATAATTTTATGTTAAGAAATCCCAATAGTGGGCAGCGCCTCTGGCTCAGTGAGTAGGGTGCCAGCCCCATATACTGAGGGTGGCAGGTTCAAACCTGGCCTAGGCCTGAACTGCAACAAAAAAATAGCCGGGCATTGTGGTGGGCACCTTAGTCCCAGCTACTTGGGAGGCAAGAGAATCACTTAAGCCCAAGAGTTGGAGGCTGCTGTGAGCTGTGATGCCACGACACTCTACCAAGGGTGACATAGTGAGATTCTGTCTCAAAGAAAGAAAGAAAAAGGAAAAGAAAAGAAAAATTGCTTTCAAGAGTGGATTAGGCACTGGTGTAGGTGCATAGCTTCCCAAGGAGAATACAAAGGTGACTATCGTGCTGTTTATCAATGAGATATGTAGCACTTTTTCCAGTTCACAAACTTAATTGTCTGACCTTGTATATAGATGAGGAGATCAGGGTTCATAAAGCTGTGGTAACTAGCCCAGATCACCCAGTTTGTAGGCTGGGGTGGGGGTGGGGAGATCTTTGCCCGCAGGCCGAGCTGTTCCAGAGCAGGCTCTGCTCTCTACACAGCACTGCCCTTGCCATCTGCAGGTCCGTCTGCTGCTGCAGCACCTTACATTTTTCAAGGACAAGGATTGTGTATAATTTATCATAGTATTTCTATCCCCCGGGACATAGTAGGCACATAATGATTTAATTAATTAACTGTCAGGTTGGGTGTGATATATATTCATCACCTACACTGTGTCAGGCAATATACTTACCACTTTCCCAATACTGAGGACAAGAAAGCATAGAGTTCAAACCCAAAGACCCAAGAAGCAGCCTCCCTGGGATCAAAGACTGCCCAAATGACTCCAGAGCCGGTGACCTCAGGCAAAGCATGTGCCCTAAATAATAGCTTCTCATCTGTAAATGAAGGGGTTCACAGGACTGAGGTGTTTACAGCAGACATCTACCACAGTGCCTGGTGCACAGCATGCACTCAAGTAATGTGAGCTACCATTGACATCTCATTGTATCCTGACAATAACCCAGTGAGGTGGTGGATGCTTATTTTTTTTTTTCTTAGCAGAAAAAACTGATTCTCAGAAGTTTCCACTTGTCAGAAGTTGCAAAGCTAGTGAGTGTCAGAGCAGGGACCAGAACCATCCAACATTAGGGTCCAAGCTCCTTTTTTCTGGGTTCTTCAGGAAGACAAAAAGGTCAGTGACTTTTACCCCTCCCCCAGAATAGAGGTCGGAGTCGGGAGCAGGGAAGGGAGGGGCTTGCTGGAAGGAAGAAGCTGCTTCCAGCCTTCTGGCTCTGAGGGCAATCCCATCCTCTCCTGTTGGCTGCGTTTCTGTGGGTGCCCAGGAGATAGAATGGCTGGCTCTACTACACCAGCTTGAGACCCCAGGGCTTGGAGGCCTGGTGGCCTATAGGGTGCAGGGAGACATGGGCAAGGGGGGTTGCATCTCACACAGGGAGAGGAGTGGAGATGGGAGACAAAAAGATGGGAGGCGGAGTCTGACCTAGGGGAGGGCCGTTGTGAGGAGCAGATGGAAGGGTGTCTAGGACAGTGGGGGCAGGGGACTCAGGGCTGAGGAAGCCTGGTGGTGCTGAGCTCCATGTGGAAGAGCTGTCGCCATGGCAACATGAGAGCCAGATCGATGCTTGGCGCTGGATGGAGCTCTCACTCACTGCCAACTCCCTGCCCTCCTCCCTTCTTTGAAGTGGGAAGCATGTGAGTGAGTGTGAGGGAGGCAGGCGGGGGGTATTCCTCGTTTCCCAGAGGTCCCTGGACTGATGACAGGGGTCTCCACATCCTCCGGAGAATAAGCCCTGGTGAGCATAAGACAAGGGCTTTCTGTGGCCTCCAGGCTCTTTGACTTGGGAAAGTAGGGATGAGGAAGGAGGACTGGATGTCCCAAGAGGTGGGAAACCTCCAAGCTGTTTGACTTAGGCTCAATGGTCCAGGAACCATGTGCCCTGTCCTTTTCTTCAGTCCTGCAAAGGGTCATTCAAGGCAGAGCGAGGTCTGGGTTCAGATCCTGTTCTGTGTCTCCTCAGTGTGTGGAACACTGCCACAGGGTCCTGCAAAGGGTCATTCAAGGCAGAGCGAGGCCTGGGTTCAGATCCTATTCCCTGTCCCCTCAGTGTGTGGAACACTATCACAGGGAATAGATTTTTTCTGGGTTCCTTCCAGCTCTAAAAGTGATGATGTTCCTCACTACTAGCCTTATGGGGTGAGGTCGTCTTCTGGAATGATAGCAGGTGTATGACCCCTGGGAACACTTTTCTGCCCTAATATTCCCCACCGGTCAGTCAAAATGGTTCCAAATTCTATTTAGGGGTGATTTATTTGAGCTTATTATAAAGATGCAAATACCCTAGGGGAAGGACAATGTGTGAATATATTACCCAGGTGACAGGCTCTGAACTTAGACCTTGGGTGAAATGCAAAGTCCTCTTTTGACTGACTCTTAGATCCTGGCAAGTTTCATAATTTCTCTGAGCCTTAGTTTCCTTCCCTGAAAAGTAGGGTTTGGCAGAATGAGATGGTAGAAATAAAAATATATTTAAAAGCAGACATCATAATGTAAATATTGCAAATTATGATCAGTCATCCCTGAGTGAATCTGACCATCAGCTCCAACAGGGAGGGGTTGTCATGAGCATGGTGAGTTGGGAACAAGCCTTAAGCCCAAGCCAAGGACTTGGCATCCAGCAGGTACTGCTCAACAACCCTTATGGGACTATTAACTCCATTTTTCGGATGAAGAAACTCAGTCTCAGATAGGTTAAGGGTATCACCAAGGTCACACTGAGGATCAGGGATCAGGCTAGTACTCAAAATCAGATCTCTGACTGCAGAGTCCTCACTGCAAATATGGTACAGAGACAGATTTGGGGGCTGACTTTGCATAAGACTGAAGAGGTCTGAGTGAGGAAAATGGTGGGGGGCAAATTGGCAAGAACCTGAAGATCATTTTTTACCCACCTGCCCTGTGGGGGTCCCAGTGGAGAACTTCTCAATGAGTTCAAATTCAACACATCAGGAATGAACAGATGTGAGCAGTTTGCTGCTGATTTTAGCTAAGAAAGGAAATAAAGAAGGAAGGGAAAGAGGGAGGAATGGCAGAGAACAAGAAATCCTGGCTCGACAGGAAAGAGTTTCTCCCCAAAGCTCACACCTGGACAGTCCGGAGAAACCCCACCCAGTCACTCCAATTTCTGTCAAAGTCTGGCCTCCTTGGAATGCGGAATAGGGGCAGGTCTGGGGGAAAACATTTCAGATGAAAGCAAGAATTGAGACAAGGAGTGGGGCTTTTCTGGAGGGAAGAGGAAGCAGCCTCATCCTGAAAAGGGCAGCAGAGAGCAGAAAGAACCACACAGGTGCCCCAAGCATCCCACAGATTACAAGAAGCTCAAAACTGCCCAGTGTCTGGCAGCGGCTCCTGAGCTTCCCATCTGGAGCCATCGCAGTGTGTTGGAAGCTGTGGGTGGGAGCTGGCCCTGGAGGAAAGGAGAAGGGGGTTTGGGGGAGAGGGCTGGCACCGAGGAGAAGCAGCAAGCTCTGCTAGCTAACGGCACAGCGGATGCCAGCCTTCTGCTGTCTGCTTTAGTTTGAAAGGAATACATTTTTTAAAAGGAGTATGTTTTGCTCTTTGAAAGTGAGCACATTTGCCTGCAACCAGTAGTAAACTTGCCTATTAAGAGCGATCCTGGGTTCTGCCTCAGGTTCAGCCCCTTGTTAGCTGTTCACACCCATCCCCAGTAGCAGTGCAGAGACTGAAAAGTGAGCACAGGGCATCTACCTAGGAGGGTAGTGTGAGGGGTTAAATGAGAGGATGAGCGAGTGATAGCCTAAAATGGTGTCTGTTTTTCAACTCTGACCTGTAAAGGGACTATGTGGGATTTCTCCTAGAATCTCGGGGTCCTGCAGAGGGGGCTGGACTGGCCTTTGAGGGGCTTAAGAAAAACACAGAGAGCTGAGTTGTGAGGAAGAGACTATGCAAGGTGATGGGGCGGACCAGATGTCCTGTAAGAGCAGAGTCCTTGCTCTCTGCATCTTGTAGATGAGGGACTAAGGCTTCCAGAGAAGTCCACACACTCACTCACACTCACCTGGCCACCTGCAAGCCCAGGTGCCTTTCCCGAAATTTCCTCCAACAGGCCAGCACTTGAAGGCAGGTAGTCTTGGGAGCCAGTTCCACCTTTGTCACATTTGCAAGGGACTTTAAATACTCTCTGAGCTCAGTTTCCTCGCCTGCAAAGTGAAGATTAGATTAGCCAATGTGTAGAAGAGACCCTAGCCATTTCAGGGGCACAAAGGTGCTTTGGGATGGTGCTGTTCTGAGAGTGACAAGTCCGGGCTCCTGTCTTGCCTCTGCCTCTTGTGCTGTGTGACCCTGGGCAAGTCACAGCCTCTCTGAGCTTTAGAGCATTAAAATCCCCACAGAAAATTTAAACACACAAAGGATTTAACTTCTGCTTTGCAGATTCAGATTTAGTCAGTCGAAGATGAGGCCTGCACATCTGGATTCTTTTAAGCTCCCCAGATGCTTTGAATGTACAACCAGAGTTGAGATGACAACAGTGGTTCTCAAAGAGTGGTCCCTGAACTAGGAGGGTGGTTACACCTGAGAACTTATTAAAAATGAAAAATCTCAGGACTCTCAGGACCTATGCAAGCAGAAATTTGATGCGTGGACCCAGCAATCTGTTTTTATCACTCTCTCATGTCATTCTGATGTGCATTCAAGTTTGAGGACCCCTGGGCTACAGGACTCAGCCCTAAGATCCTATGCTTTTTAAGTCATGAGCATCAGAGGAGGCAGATGAATGAACAAGGTAAGAGCAGGATAAAGTGTGGATGAAACTGAGAAAACAAAGTGGGATGGGAGAAGGGAACCAAAGAATCAAGAGGCAGCCTTGGCCTCCTCCCTGGATGTGTTGGCACTGCAGGCTATGAAATCAGCTAAAAAATGTAAAAGGTCTTCAAGGACGTGCTTCTCAAAATGGGGTGTGCAGTGGGAGTGGTTAAAGCCTCAGAATAAGGATGGGGCACCTTCCTGGAAAGTCAATTTACCAGAACATGTTTTAGGGGAAAAACAGTTAAATTATTTCATCAATGGGTAATAGAAAACATGACTGAGAGATTAAAGCAAACAGATATATTATGGCACAGAATTCCACCTGCTTATATACTGTTAAGATAAAAGACATTTCATGCTTGTACTTGAGAGTTATGGGCTGAAGTCTCAGAGCTCCGTGGGAGGGGCAGTTCCCCTCTTCCAGGCCCTTTGGACAATCTCAGTGGAAATCACATAGAAAAGACAACCATTAATGGATCAATTGATGTATTGATTGATTTGAATGATTGATTAGACAAATGGCTGCACACTTGCGTCAAACACTATCCTAGACATCAAGGATACAGCAGTAATAAAAATAGGCTTGCAGGGTAATGGTGATAGTGGGCAGGAACGGGCATTAACCCAACTATCACAGAGATAAGCTATAGAATTAAACACTGGCATAAGCAGCCTGGAAAAAAAAGGGCAAGGGAGGTCTATGAACAGGTGATAGGGAACCAGAATAGAGTTGGGTCAAGACAGGCTTTTCCAAGAAGTGACATGTGAACTCTGACCTGGAGACCCGTGTAAGCAGCACTGTTCCAGAGGTGTCTAAGCAGCCTGCTGTGTCTTTGCTCTGGCTTCTCTGCTCAGATAAACCTCTATTTAAGCCTGGCCTTTCCCGAGGGCCCACATCAAGCATAACCCCTCCAGGAAACATTTTCTGACCAACACTATCCATACTGACATCCCTGGCCTCTGTCCATGGCTCATCTGGCTTCTACTGGAATCACCAACTCGTATTTTCTGGCACTTGAACCCACCTCCATGAGGTTTTCCATATCTAGTTGATAGCACTGGAATTGACCTAATCATAGTCTTCTGGTTTTATTTATAGAAATGCATTTTATTTTATTTATTTTTTTTTTCTGAGACAGAGCCTCAAGCTGTCACCCTAGGTAGAGTACTGTGGCATCACAGATCACAGCAACCTCCAATTCCTGGGCTCAAGTGAGTCTCTTGCCTCTGCTTCCCAAGTAGCTGGGACTACAGGCGCCCGCCACAACGCCTGGCCATTTTTTTTTTTTTTTTTTTTTTTTTGGTTGCAGCCGTCATTGTTTGGTGGCCCGGGCTGGATTCGAACCTGCCAGCTCAGGTGTACGTGGCTGGCGCCTTAGCCCGTCGAGCCACAGGCGCTGAGCCTAGAAATGCATTTTAAAGGAGTACATGCATTTTAATTCAGTATCATAGGAAAACTATAAATAAATAATGCCATAAATATGCCATAAATAAAAAGTAATTATTGAAATAAGTGACTATCCCTTTTTTATAAAGGGAGACTGACAGATGTTAGAAGGATTTTGAAGGCATAAGTAGCACTAACTGAGACTTTCTCCTTGACACATCAGAAAGACTGAAGGAAACAGAAGAGGAGAAAGTATTGTCATTGTCACTCTATGATTCACTAGTATTCATGTAGCTCCCCAAATAACTTCCTGTTCCAATAGTGGTACACAGCATTGCATTTTTTTGTATTGTTTCTTCTTCTATCTTTCATGTTTTATTTTGTTTTCCCAGGAGGATGTCAGGGCTAACGTCCTTAAGGACAAAGGCTATCTTACATTGTACCCCACAGCACCTACCATAAGTGCTCAAATGTTTGTTTAAGCAGAAACTGGTTTGGTTTCTTTTTTATTAGACATGGAGTCTTGCTATGTTGTCCAACCTGGTTTTGAGCTCCCAGCCGCAAGTGATTTTCCTTCCTTTGCCTTCCAAAGCACTGGGATTACAGACTTGAACCACCCGTTTCCTAGCTAGAAGTTATTTGGTTTTTTGTTTTTTTTCATTTTTGAGATGGTGGCTCACTTTGTTGCCCATGGTGGAATGCCATGGCATCATAGCTCACAACAACCTCAAACTCTTGAGCTCAAGCAATCTTCTTGCCTCAGCCTCCCGAGTAGCTGGGACTAAAGGCTCCCACCCCACAGCCTGACTATTTTTAGAGAGAGGGTGTCTCTCTTACTCAGGCTGGCCTCAAACTCATGAGCTCAAGCAATCCACCTGCCTCAGCCTCCCAGAGTGCTGACATTACAGGCGTGAGCCACCATTCCTGGTTGGAAATTATTATTTCCATGATCCACAGATGCTGAGATCTGTTGAGTCTTTAATCTCTTCCGTGAACTGTGCTAAATGCTTTATATGTGTTACCTGATTCCTTTCTCACCACAAAGACCCTACAGAAAGAGGTACTATTGTCATTTCATTTCTATAAAAGAAGAAACAAGTTCAAGAGAAAGAAAAAAAGACTTGGTTAGGGGGTGGCGCCTGTGGCTCAAAGGAGTAGGGCACCTGCCCCATATGCCAGAGGTGGTGGGTTCAAACCCAGCCCTGGCCAAAAACTGCAAAAAAAAAAGAAGAAGAAGAAGAAAAGAAAAGAAAGAAAAGAAAAGACTTGGTTAGGCTTGTCCAGGGAGAAAAGGCAGGGCTAAGCTGGAACCTGGGTCTGACAATGATGTGCTTGTGGTCATTGCTGCCAGTAAGTTGGGACATTCAGATACAGAGGGCCAGAATCACAGGTATTTATTCTGATTGACAGTGCTTACTTTTGCACAGGGGTCAAATCCTATAGGATTCTTAAGAAAATAAAATGAGAATATTGATGTGAAAAGGGTGGAAGAAAGAGTTGATGCTGAGTACCTGGGACAACCTCAGTCAAGTGCATTAGAAAATGCTCTTCATCTGGGCACCCCTTCTGCAACTCCCCATTGCCTGAGTCGCAGACATTCAACTCACAAGTACTGCCCTGATGATCATCATACTTATTACCTGTACTCTTAGTAAAATGAAATAATCAGACTTTATTTTGAATTCATTTAAATGGTTTAAAATGCAAAAGCCACAGATATAGCAAAAAAATCTCCTATCCACCCTGTCCACCAAGTCCCCCCTTCCCAAAGACGATCACCATTATCACTGGCTTGTGTGTCCTTCCAGAGACGTATGGAAGGACATAAATAAGCAGCACACTCATGCACGTGTGCGCACACACACAGATGCCCTTCTTAAACACAAACGGAAACATATCAGACATAATTTGTTGTTTTTATAACTTAACAATACACCTTAGAGCTTGCTCTATATCAGAATACACAATGCATGCTTGTTTCTCTATTCTTCTTCAAACAGTCCCCAACTGATGGGTATTGCGGCAGTTCCCGATCTTTTGATATTACAAACAGTGCAGCACAAATCATCATACCATTGTAATATTAATGATATGACGTCTTTGTTTCAAGTGTTTTGGGAAAAAAAATCTCATATCCTGAGAAATCACAAGCCTGATAGGTTAATTATATATTTCTCTAATTTACACTAAGATGAATAGGTAAGTAACCCCTAACTATTTAAATAACAGTTCCTGCCTGTGTATCACTAATAATCATTTTGCTTAGCCCCTGGACCATGTGTCCATTATTTGGGGAAACACTGGTGTCCTGGATATGTGACAAACTCCTAGGCCAGGCACACAAGGCCCTTCAGAGTCTTTCTTTTACCTTCCTCTCCAAACTCATTTCCTAGATGTTCTAATACTCCAGCCTTGTTGAATCACTATTTTAGAATCATGCCCAAGTGATCATGCCCCAATGCTATTTTAGGATCATGCCCCAATGACTATGCACATGCTGTTCCCCTGCCTGGAACAGCATGTGTACCTTATCCCCTGGAGAACTCCCATTCCCCTTTCCAGTTGCAGCTCAAGTTCTCCCACTCTCGGAAGCCCTTTGTGCTTTCTTCATCCAGACACCACATCCATATCTGTGCATGCTTCTACTACAGTGTCAGCACATATAGCTAAAAACCAACAGGGTCTGGGGTAGGGTTACTTGGATTCCATTCCCAGCTCTACCACTCGACTTCGGGCGACTTGCTTAATCTCTTGGGGACCTCAGTTTTCCCACCTGTAAAATGGTGATGATTCTAATATCTCCCTTGTAGTTACTATAAGAATTGAAACTTGTGTTTAGCAGAGTGCCTGGCATAGAGTCCACACTCAACAAAAGGTCATTATAACCATTACCTTGGCAGCTCATTTTCCTTCACTAAGCTATTAACTCTTTTGATCTCCTCTCTTTATTTGCAAATCCTATCAGGCCTACCCACAAAAGAGATCTCATTTCTGTGCACATCTCACCTCGTCCACCCCCGCCTAGGCATCAGGCTTCTAACAACCTCCTGTACCATCCCAATCCCCATCAGTTTGTGCTTTCTGCAGACAGAGTGATCCTTTAAAATACGTCAGCTTGGTTAAGCTCTGAACTTTTGGTAATTCTCCATCATTTTAAAAATAAAACCTTGGCTCAATGCCCATAGCTCAGTGGTTAGGGCACCAGCCACATGCACCGAGACTGGTGGATTCAAACCCGGCCTGGGCCTGCTAAATAACAATAACAACAATAACAAAAAATAGCCAGGCATTGTGGCAGGCACCTGTAGTCCCAGCTACTTGAGAGGTTGAAGCAAGAATCGCTTAAGCCCAAGAGTTTGAGGTTCCTGTGAGCTGTGACGCCACACCAATCTACCGAAGGTGACATAGTGAGACTTTGTCTCTAAAAATAAAATAAATAGGGTGGCGCCTGTGGCTCAAGGAGTGGGGCGCCAGCTCCATATACCAGAATACACAATGCTTGCTTGTTTCTCTATTCTGAGTTCAAACCTGGCCCTGGCCAAAAACTGCAAAAATAAATAAATAAATAAATAAATAAACCTTAAGTCCTTACAGTGGTGAACGAGGTCCTCATGACCTGGCCCCTGCCTCCCTTTCTGTGCTCTGGCCACATTGGCTTCCTTGCTGTTGCTCAGGCACACAGAGCAAGTCTCTTCCTCAGAACTTTGCACTGGCTGTTCCCTCTGTCTGCTCTTTGCACGCCACTGCCTTGGTTCATTCAGGCTGTCGCTCAAGTATATCGCCTCCTCAGGCCTTCCTGGCCACCTATCCAAATGCCCATCTCTGTTTGAAGCACACATGTTTATATTTGTCTCTCTGCCCCACTGCAATGTACACTACTCTACCCCAGTCCTCAAGCCTGTGCCTAGCCCTAGCACACAATTGGTGCTCAATAAATATTTGCTGCATGGATAATGCATGGCAATAGAGCTTAGCACAGGGCCAGGGAAAAGTGTGAGGTATAGAGGATGTTTGAAGAGGAGTGGAAAGAGAGAGAGGAAGAATGAAGGAAGAAATTAATGAAGGCAGGAGAGAAGGAAGCCCAGAGGAATGTCTTCACTTCTCTTTAGTGACGTATAGTTTATATACCATACCCCTTGTAAATGTACACTTCAATAAGTTTTCATAAATTTCTACAATTGTGCAACCATCACCACAATCCAGTTTTAACATTCTTCTGTCATCCCTCAAAATTCTCTCTTACCCATTCGCTGTTGTTCTAATCTCAAGTGAACTCTGATCTGATCAGGTTCCTGTCCCTCTAATTTTGCTCTTTCGAGAGATGTCATATGTGTGTAAATAGAATACATATAGCACATTTTATTAGTCCACTCATGTATTGGTGGGCACTAGGGTTGTTGCCACATCTTTGTGATTGTGAATTGTGCTGCTACAAACATGCAAGTGCGGGTATCCCTTTTTAAAAAATGACCTTTTTTCCTTTGGGTATATACCTAGCAGTGGGATTGATGGATGAAATGGTAGGTCTACTTTAAATTCTTTAGGGTAACTCCATATAACTTTCTATAGGGGTTATACTAGTTTGCAGTCCCACCAACAGTGTATAAGAGTTCCTCTCTCTCCCCATTAGCACCAGCATCTGTTGTTTTGCATACAATGGAGTACATACAAAAAATGACCAGTGCGGCACCTGTAGCTCATTGAGTAGGGCGCTGGCCCCATATACCAAAGGTGGCGGGTTCAAACTCGGCCTCGGCTGAACAACTGCAAAACAGAAAAATAGCCGGGCGTTGTGGCTGGCGCCTGTAGTCCCAGCTACTCGGGAGGCTGAGGCAAGAGAATCACCCTAGCCCAGGATTTGGAGGGTGCTGTGAGCGGTGTGATGCCACGGCACTCTACCGAGGGCAACAAAGTGAGAATGTCTATAAAAAAAAAAAAAAAAAAAATGACCATCCAGTATCTTTCGTGACAACCTAGATGGAACTGGAAACCATTCTCCTAAGTGAAATACAAGAATGGAGAAACAATCATATGTAGTCAATACCAAATTGGAACTAAGTGCACATATGAAAGTAAATCTCAATGAAAATCATTCTGGGAGGAGAAGAGGGGATGGGAAAATTTACATTTGTTGGGTACAGTGCACATTATCTGGGTGAAAGGCACACTTATAACCTTGACTCCATCTGTACAAACACAAAATATGTCAACAAAACATATGCCACCTACTATTCTGATATAAAAATAAATAAATAAATATCTAATACAAAATAAGTAAAATAAAAAGCAAATAAATAGAATCATACATTATATAGCCTTTTCTATCTGACTTTTCCCACGTTTCCTAATGGTGTTTTTAGGTTCGTTTATGTCATTGCATGTGTCAGTGGTGTTTATTCCCTTGTATGTCATATTGCTGAGTAGAATTCCATTGTATGGACATACTACATTTTGTTTATCCATTTGCAAACCGATAGGTGTTTGTGTTATTTTTCCTAGTTTTTGCCATGGTTTTATGTACAAGTTTTTGTGTGGACATAGGTTTTCAAATCTCTGGCATAAATACTTAGGAGCAGAATTGCTCATGCATATATGACAGATACATAAATATTTTGATGCCCTAAGACATAGCTTATTTTTGGAGTCTCTCTTGAGGCCTATAAGGAACTGCTCCAAACGTGGGCGAGGACACCTATGGAGCATATTGCTAGGGTACAAGTCAAATCTATCAAGTATTGAACACAAATGTCTTTTTTTTTGGCCGGGCCTGGCTTGAGCCCGCCACCTACGGTTATATGGGGCTGACGCCTTACTCCTTTATCCACAGACACCACCCAAACACAAATGTCTTAACACTGTGATTAAGTAAATGAGGCGAAAGCTATGTTAATTAGTAGGATGTAATCACTCCAATTTGTACAAATAATCAACACATTGAATCCCACAAAGGCATAAGTATATTCATGATCTATGTATATATGACTTAATTAAAAAAAAAACAAACTCAGTCTGAGCTTGAGATGCCTGATCAGCTCCAAGTCCTAAGTGCACGGCCAATTCATTACCCCTGTGTTTGGAGTCCATTTGTAGCTGTGTTTAATGTATTGTCTGCAGGGAGACAGTGAAATTTGCCAGCCTTCAGACAAAGAACTGCGCCTAATTTTTCACCCAATGATTCTAAAGAAGCTTCTTCTTGGCAGAGGTTCGAGCGAGGAACAGTTGATGAAATTGACTGTGGCAAAGTGATGCAAGAAGAAGGAACACACATTCTTCACTACTGAAAGGGATAAACCAAAAGTGAGTAACCGGAAGCAAGTGAACACAATCAAGAAGAAACTGCCTGGCCCCCTGTGAGATCTTGGCCGTTGTCCAGGATCCACCATCTCCTGCTATCGTTCCCAACAGTGCAGGCCTTGAAATGTGGGCTCTAACACCCAAGATCTCAGTTCCTGCCAGGTGCATCCTGGCAAACCTTGCTTCAGTTTTGAAACTTTATTACAATGGTGAGGATCGGTGTATTAGCGTTTGCTTGGGCTGGAGGTAGCATGTGCAGAAAGTTTCCAGGCTTTCATCTCCTGCCTTGCCACAGACACCTTCCTTTGCTTTGATTTCAAAGACCTCACCCAGGGAGAGTTGACCTTCAGGTGAAAACCTCAGAAGCTGGACCCTCTCAGGCCCTTTTCCCAGCCTCCCCCATGAGAAAATGAAATGCTTACAGCCACTCTCCTGGAAATCTTTTGTAGCATAAAATTGGTATTGGTCGTAGGATATAATTTTGGCTTCAAAAGTCAATCTCTGATGTTCGCAATTGAACAATGTCCATTTGAAGGCAGAGGAAGCAGAGTGAATACGAGGCTTCTTGGAGATTTGAGTAAATAAATATTCTCTCTGATGGGCTCCAGCTCCCTGTAAAGAAAAAGGACGCTGAAAAAGGACACTTCTGTCAAGTAGGCAGCATTTTTACGAGTTTTTATTGTTTATTTGAGTAACAGGGAGTCTACCTAAGAAAAAGGGAAGTGGGGGCCTAACGTTTGGGGTCTGAAGCCTGAGGAGAGAGATGCTAGGGGTTTCTTTGAGACACAAGAGACCCTGGTAACACAGCTGTGAGGGCTCAGTGACAAAGTAGGTCACATGCAGGGAGGGGGCACCATTTGATGCACATAACACAGCAGGACTTCTACTCAGGAATGCAGCCCTATCTGGGGGACAGACTGTAGGCTCTGATGACCTGGGTTCAAACCCAGGCTCTGCCACTTTCTAACTGACTTTGGACAAGTTACTTCCTCTGTCTGCCCCTTGGTTTTCTCATCTGTAAAATGGATTTATATAAACAGTGATTACCTCTTAAGGTTACCGTCAGAAATCAATGAGTTAATACATGGAGAGCTCTTTTAGGGATGCGTGGAAATTATTTGATAAATGTTGGTTGTTCTTTGAATTTGTTGCTGTGAGGCTCTTCCAGTTTGGGGGTGGGGACACCAGCTGGCATCACCCTTCACTTATACATCAAGGTTGTCTTGGTGGCTCCAGCAGGAGCTGGGGAGAAATGGCCACAGCATAGGGAAGTGGAGTAAATATACCTGGAAAGGAACATGTGAGGGTGTATGTGAAACCCTATGAGTGAGACTTTACAGGATGGGGTGACAACCAGAGTAACAGGTCCTGCCACTGTCAGCATGACCTCATTAGACTCTCAACTTCTGGGGGCTTGGGAAAATATGTTACCTAATGAAGAGGCTGATGGAAACAGTCAAGGAAATAGCTGCTTAGCTATATAGCTTAGCAGCTGCGAGAACAGCCATCTGCACTCCTTGGGTTTCTTCCCAGACAACTAAAAATTTAGGGGGTTCCCACATCCCATATCAGGTTCCTTAACTTGATAGAATGACACAGAACTCAGGAAGGCACTTGACTTATCTGGGCTGACTTATTATACAGGGTATAGCTCAGGAGCAGCTAAGTGGAAGGGATGTCTAGGGCAAGGTATGGGGGGGGCATGGGCAAGGAATTTATATGCCTTCTCCAAGTGTACTACCTTCCCAGCACAGCAGTGTGTCCACATCCCAGAGGTTCCCTGAATCTCACTGTTCAAGAACTTTTATAGAACTTAATCTCCAGCCCTTCTCCCCTCCCCAGAGGTTGGCAGGTGGGGCTGAAAGATCCCGCCCTCTAATCAAATATTTGGTTTTTCTGGTAACCAACTCTCATCCTGAAGCTGTCTAGGGACTTCACTCTAAATCGTTTCATTAGTATAAACTCGTGTGTTGGAAACAGGCCCACTGCCTGTTCTTATAAATAAAGCTTTATTGGAACACTGCTACATTCTCTTTTATGTACATTGTCAATAGCTGCTTTCTTGCTCCAGCAACAGAGTTATGTAGTTACAGCACAAAGTTTATGGCCCACAAAAAATGAAAATATTTACTATCTTCCTCTTTGCAGAAGATTTGCTGACCCTTGTCCTAAAGCATGAAGCCCCAAGAACGACTGAACACAAATATTCTTGGGGCTTCCGGACAGGTGAGAAATGCTTAAGGGAAACTTGGCAGGGGTGGATAATTCTCCATGGTACATCTCAGCCTCCTCATGGAAAATCTGAAGTCCCTTAGGGATTAAGATCAAGCTGGGCAGCTAGAAGGTTTGCTCGGACAAAGACAGCGGCAGCCCCTACGCTGTTCATTCCCTGTTACCCTCTCCCCTCGCCCCTGCACACATACTTAAATATATGTTTATAACCCAGGACCTACAAGATTGTCTCCATTTCCCCCTTCCTGCTCTACTCCTGCCCAGTCCTCAAAGCCCAGCTCCTGTTCACTAAAGCCCAATTCAGTGAACAAACACACATCTAAAGAGCTCCAGTGATGTCCCAGGCACTGACCATCCCTGATGCTTCCACAGAATTTTCAGTTAGAATAGAGAAGGCCAATTTTCAGTGGAAGACAGAGAAGGAACCAAGTAACTACAATTTCCAGTAAGGGCTACACTGGGTGCCTGCTGGGGCTCTGGGAGCCTGAGAAAGCATGGCTCCCCCAGCTTTAGGGAACCAAGGAAGACTTCCTGGAGTAGATGTCTCTGAACTAAGAACTGAAAAGTGATGAGGAATGAGCCAAACTAGCAGATAAGAAGAGGGTCCATGGGGTCGGGGCGCCATGTGCAAAGGCTCAGAAGCAGAGAGAGAGCAGAGGGGCAAGAGTCAACCAGGAGGCAAGGTGTGGGGATACAGGTGCTCTGGGGACCACAGGTCTGCCCCGGGCTCACAGGGCTTCTCTTCACAAGTGGAGTGATGCACAGGAGGGTAATTTGGAGGGCACTGGTAAATGTTCTGGCTTGGTCTGTCTCACCAGCTAAATTGTAAGCCCTTCAAATGCAGGAACCTGCATTTTTTGTTTTATTTTTAAATCAGTGCATTCACAGAATCTTCTGTTGTGTGCAGAATGGAATAAGTGCTATGTTGATGTTTTCAGGATGTTGTTTAAAGTTCTGGATGAAGTGTCAGAGTTTTCAACAATATTAGGCTCCTTATCTGGCCTTGACCTTTGTTGATTCACTCTGGGACCATGGCCAAGTGGTGCCATTGATGCACGGCTTTTGCTGGACCAACAGAGATCATGGGAGAGATTTTAGAGATGAGGAAATGGAGGTCCAGAGGATAGGAATGACACAGTTAATGCCAAACATTAAGTTGGCCGTAGAGTCAGGGCTTGAGACCATTTTTTCTTCTAAGTCCATTCCCACCTGATTTCTCACAGGCCAGATCGATGATGGATTTTGCTGTGTAGTTGAACTTCACATCCTGTATCAAGCTTGCACATGCGTTTCCAGTGAGCTGGTCAATTCATCTCAAAACTTGATTGTTCTGAACCGGGGAGCAAGGTAATAATAAGCAATTATGACAGTGAGATGCAGAAGATATGAATCTCACATCACGAATGAAGAAACTGAGCCTCAAACACACTGAGTTGATTTGTCTGAGTTAAAACACCAAGCAGGAAGTTTGAAAAGTTCAGATTTGAACTCAGGTCTTCCTGAATCCCAAACCCATATGCTTATCTATTGGAAATAGATTCTGGGTAGTACTTAAGAAGATTTTCCTGGAGTACATGGGCTCCATTAGAAGTCAGGGACGCCTAATATGCCCCCCACACAAAGGCCTCCAGGACAGAAGGCTGAAATAGCAATAGTCTGGAGTTGTGACCCAGCTGTAATGGAAGCTGGACTCATTCCTGGTGTGCTTGGCTACTCATAGAAACCAATGAAAATCTCACACCTTTCCCCACTTACCTTCTCCAATGGGCAATAGGCTTATAAGGAAAATCTAAGCTCTCAACCATACTTCATTGCCAAGAATGATAAGCAAAGGTTAAGCAAAACTGTACTTTCATTGCTTATAATCACTGGGGGTAAAATAGGGCATATCTGGACTATACCATCAGTTATAATGGCAACAATGATGTCACCTTCAAGTTAGAAAATCTCCAGAGATTAGACGGCACCTATGGCTCAGGGGGTAGGGCACCAGCCTCACATACCGAGGGTGGTGGGTTCAAACTCAGCCCCCAACCAGCTAAAACAGCAGTGGCAACTGTAACAAAAAATAGCCAGGCATTGTGATGGGCACCTGTAGTCCCAGGTACTCGGGAGGCTAAGGCAAGAGATTCACTTAAGCCCAAGAGTTGGAGGTTGCTATGAGCTGTGATACTACAGCACTCTACCGAGGGAGACAGAATGAGACTCTGTCTCAAAAAAAGAAAATAAAATAAGAAACTCTTCAAAGATTACCCAATTTCCTCTCTTCCAGACGCGATCCCCTTCAAAAGAATCAATGATTTTATTTTGCTGGGGATGAAACTCACATTTAAATCTCCATTACATCATAAAACATGCCTTGTGCATCTGCACAGATTTACCAAATGTATCATTGTCTTTTGCATTTATTTTTTTCCATAAAGATCTATCTTAATCAAATATTGCTTCATCTCCATTAAGGCACCTCCTTTAAAGGTTATCCCTACAATAACACTGTATAAGTGCCTGCAGTTTCATTCCCATTCTCAGCTGGAGGACTCCAGAAATGAATGACATCTGTAATTTTGTGAGCACCTACTATGTGCCATGTATCTCACATTTAATAGTGTGTATGATTTAGGTTACAAGTTTGGTTGCTAAAATAGAGACACCCCGCCCAAATAACAGTGGTTAAATAATATTGAATTTTATTTCTCTTTCATTTAATAGTCTAGGACTAAGATTTCCAAGGTTTTTACGGGAGTGTCATGATGTCAGAAACCCCAGGTTCCTTCTATCTTGTTGCTTTGCCATCTATAGATATTTTTCTCATTTGCCTTGTCCAGGATGGTGCATTTCTACATTCCAGCCAGCTAGGAAAAGGAATCCTTCTTTCCTATAAGGATATACAGTTAATAATAATTCTACATTTACTATTAGCCAGAACTTAGTCACATGACTTTGCCCAGCTGTAAAGGAAGCTGGGCAATGTAGTCTTTACTCACAGTCTTTGGACACAGCTAGAAATCAGAGGTTCTAGAACTGTAGAAGAAGAGAATAATGAATATTGGGGTGCTACCAGCAATATGGGCCATATAAGTTGATTCTAAATGAGACCAGGACCCAAGATTTTTTATATTTAATTTTTTTTGAAATAGAGTCTCACTCTGTTGCCTAGGATAGAGTGCCACGGCATCAGCATAGGTCACAGCAACCTCAAATTACTGGGTTCAGGAGATCCTCCTGCCTCAGCCTCCCAAGTACCTGGGACTACCAGTGGCTGCCATGACACCCAGGTAATTTTTCTATTTCTTCTTTAATTGAGATGAGGTTTCACTCTTGCTCAGGGTGGTAATGAACTCCTGAGCTCAAGCAATCTTCCCACATTAGCCTCTGAAGTGCTAGGATTACAGGCATGCGCCATCGGGTATGGCCAAGATTTTTAAACCTATGATAAGAATAGGCTAAAAATAAAATGTTCTGTTAGAGGTACAACCTCACCTGGGCTGGGATGTCAAAGTCTCTTATATGACTTTCCTTAATATGAAATAACCCAACATATAAGGAATTTTTCTATCTGTGTGACAGGGACAGATAACAATTTTATGGATGGGAATGAGATTTCCCATGAAGAGAATACATGTTCTCACAGTCAAACCCTCTGGAGAGTGGTCAGTCCTGGGGCCAGAGATAAGGATTCTGCAATAAACCTTAAAAGGGAGTGATTTCCTTTTATTTTTTTTTATTTAACATAGCCTTCATGGCCTTTTAATCACTATATGAAGACATTTATATTTTACATTTAGTAATTTTCACTTGTACCCTTCTAAGATGCACCATAAGTGTGATCCCACCAATCACCCTACCTCCACCCACTCTCACCCCTCCCCCCTTCCCTTTCCCCTTTCCCCATTTCTTGTGCTATAACTGGGTTTTGGCCTT
>CAUYRH010137371.1:0-16724 GCA_963574655.1 Perodicticus potto | reverse complement strand
CTTTGCTAGGAAGAATATGTTCCAGCTCCATCCATGTAAGCATGAAAGAGGTAAAGTCTCCATCTTTCGTTAAGGCTGCATAATATTCCATGGTGTACATATACCACATTTGTTAATCCATTTGAGGGTCGATGGGCACTTGGGCTTCTTCCATGACTTAGCAATTATGAATTGGGCTGCAATAAACATTCTGATACATATATCTTTGTTATAATGTGATTTTTGGTCTTCTGGATATATACCTAGTTGAGGAATTATAGGATCAAATGGCAGTTATATTTTTAGATTTCTAAGTATTCTCCAGATATCTTTCCAAAAGGGCTGTATTAATTTGCATTCCCAGAGAGATAAAATTCTTGAGGAAAAAGTGCTGGGTGGTGAGGAGCCCCCTTTTGCTCTATACTGTCAATGAGATTTATCATATGTGTAGCTATAAGGGAATACCTGAGGCTGGGTAATTTATAAAGAAAAGAGGTTTATTTGTTTCACAGGAGGCTGGAGCATTCAAGTTCAGGCATCAGCATCTGGTGAGGACCTCAGGCTATTTTAGCTCATGGCAGAAAGTGGCAGGGGAGCGGATGTTTGCAGAGTACGTGACAAGAAGAAGAAGAAGCCAAAGAGAGAAACTGAGGAATCAATTCCTGTCTCACTTGATCCTGGGTTAGCAGTTTTATGCACCCCCCAGCTTCTTAACAAAAGTTCTGGAGACCCTTACCCAGTCCAGCAGTATGGCCTTAAAGTTACTTAAGCAATGTCGTCGGAAGCCTATACCCAGCGTGCCTGCATAGCCATCCCAAGGGTCTCAGATGCTCTCCTTGGCTGGAGACTGCATTCTGGCCTGTGGCTGATTGCAGGAGCTTTTGGCAAGGCATCAGAGTGAAGCAATAGGTATCTGTGAATGACAAAAGGTGTAAAATGTCAAAGGTTAAGGATCTAATTGACAGGAAATTCAGTTGTTTCTGTGGTATGCAACTTTTAAAATAATAACTGAATAGAGTTATGACTGGTAACATTATACCAGGACACAGACAAATTTCTAGAAATTGCTTACAATTTCTGAAACAGTAACATTTTACCTGTTGCAATGTAACTTTACTCTTAGTAATTTTACGTCCTCTCACCCCACATCTGCTTTTTGGCTATAAAATCCACTTGCCCATGGTGTATTCAGAGTTGAGCCTAATGCCCCCCACCCCCCCAACTGCAAGACCCCAATGCAGTGGTCCCTGTATCTATCAAGATGGTCCTGAATAAAATCTTTCTTACTGTTAAGGAGCAAAGCCCAAACTCTGTAAAATCATTTAAAAAGTTTGGTTCTGAGCCCAGTACACCAATGGGCCAGGGAGCTATGATCAAGAAGCCTTGAGTAAATGGTCCTGAGGTGGTTGGGTTACAGTTCTGTTTTATGCTTTTTTTAGGGAGATGGGAATGGCAGGTGACATCATGGAAGGTGTACGTTGGTTTGTGAGAGGTCAACGACTGAAAATTAAAGATTATTCTGAACTGTGAATAAAAGGAAAGGGAGTCCAGGTTCTGTGTGGGCAGCACTGGCCTTTATTTCCACCCAGGGTAAACTGAGCTGGAGAAGGAAGTCAGCCCCTGGGTAATGGTGGATGGAGGTTTTAAAGGTGGGAAGGGTGGGGGTTGGCCCATTCACCTTTCCCAGGTGGGACTTCCTCGGAAGGGTTGGGGTGGACACATTCTATTTGGGCGGTTCTGCTTTATTTGGGTGGATCCCTCCCTTTGACTCTACCAGTTTGGTCAGAACAGGTGGGATATCTCAAGAGTGGGGGGGCTTACTTTGGGCTTTAGGTTCCAAAATTCTTCCATTTTTTAATTGGTTAAAAAAATAAAGCATTAAAACAAAAATAAAGCATTATCTAAAGGCTCAGAATGTTGTAAATTAAGATAAGGAAGTCTGTCACAGACAAGCCACAATATACATAATGTTCGAGATCCCTTAACCAAATTGATGGCCTGCCAGAGGGATTTAAATCTTTGCCTTGCACGGCCTTAGGTCACATTAATAATTTAATATCTTATTGTCACAAGGAGTCTGTTTTGTCAGCCTTACTTTAACATTACTGGTGGTTAATTGTATCAAAACTTCCGGAATTCCGTTTTAAGGTTTTTCTGGATTCCCTTGGCTAAGAGTGGTCCATTCCATCAGCAGAGGGCTTAGGATTTTTTTTTTTTTTTTTTTTTGAGACAGAGCCTCAAGCTGTCACCCTGGATAGAGTGCCGTGGCATCACAGCTCACAGCAACCTCCAATTCCTGGGTTCAAGAGAGTCTCCTGCCTCTGCCTCCCAAGTAGCTGGAACTACAGGTGCCCGCCACAACGCCTGGCCATTTTTTTTGTTGTTGTTGCAGCCACCATTGATGTTTGGAGGGCCCGGGCTGGATTTGAACCCTCCAGCTCAGGTGTACGCGGCTGGCGCCTTAGCCTGCTGAGCCACAGGCGCCGAGCCAAGGGGGCTTAGGGTTTTATTTTAGTTTATATTATCATGCTTTAACCAGTATCACTGAATAATTTTTTCTTTATGTATACATAGGAAATAGCCAGCAAAAAATGAGTAAATCTCGTTTTAGCAGTTTTGAGTTCAGGCTTAGATACTATCTTCAACTGAAATAAAGAATGGGTGTTGTGGGGGCCAGGAGTGAGGAAGTAACCAGGAAGCACAAGATAAATGAGAGTAAGGTTTGTTATGGAGATTTATGTTCTTAAATTATTGTTTACTTTGGGTAATGGGTTCTGCTGATTATTGTTTAAGATAAGGGTTAACAGTTCTTTTCCATTGATAAGAATCTCTTGTGATTTAGTCATCCTTCTTTTCTTGGTATGAGAGGAAGATGACTTTACAAGTAGAGCTTTCCTGTGTAGATGTCGATTTTTCTTACAAGACAGTAACTTCTACCCTGTTTTCAAAGCTTCTTCTATGTTTGCAGTTGCTGAAAATAATCAGCTTAAAATAATCTTTACGCTATGCTGGGACCTGGCGGCTCACATCCGTAATCCCAGCACTTTCGGAGGCTGAAGCCAGAGGATCACTGAGGCTAAGAGTTTGAGACTAGCCTGGGCAACACAGTGAGACCTCATTGGTACAGAAATTAAATCAGCTAGGTGTGGTTTCACGTGCCAGTAGTCCCTGCTCCTGGGTAGGCTGAGGATCGCTTGTGAAAGTGAGGATAAGACGGAGGCAGGCAGGTTAGGGCAGACATGACACAGCTGGTCTGGTTGGTTTAGGTCCTGCCTGACCTTCGCCCTGTCTCCCATTCTTACTGTTTTGTAAATCTAGCTCGCACTCTAAGGATGCCTATCTTGAGTGGTTTAGGTGGATTGATTTAGGGCATTAACTTTTGAATTGGAATGTTGTCTTAGGTCATGGGTTATACTGATTATTGTTTACTTTGGGTAATGGGTTCTGCTGATTATTAAGATAGGAGTTAACAGGTCTTCATTTGAACTTAAATGTGTAAAACTGTAATTTTGGTAATGGAAGAACAGAGCAGACTTGGAGATTCTCATTCTCTGGAATCCGGCCTTCTGACAAAGGCAGCTTGGTGGACCTATCTCTGTCTCTGCATATTGGCTGACAGGGACAGTTGGCCTGACCCTTTGTCCGGTAACACTTGAGTGGAGGAGTTTGAGGTTACACTGAGCTGTGATCATGCCACTGTACTTCAGCCTGGGTGACAGTACATGACCCTGTCTCAAAAAAAAAAAAATAGAGGTATGTTTTTGAGGTAGCATATTCTGGCCCCCTATACTGTCTTCTATGTATTCCACCAGCAATGAATGAGAGTTGTCTGTCTTTCCTCCAGCAATGGTTTGTCATTTTTTTGAGTTTAGGAATTCTAACATGTGTGCCATAATATTTTGTTGTTGCAATGTGTTATTCCCTAATGATATATGATGCTGAGCATCTTTTTGTATGATTATTTGCCTTCTGTGTATCATCTCTGGTGAGGTGTCTGTTCAGATCTTTAACCATTATAACTGAAGGTTTTGTATTCTTACTGTCGACCTTTAAATGTTCTCTGTATATTTGGAGTGCATAATACTTTCACAGATATGTGTTTTGAAAATATTTACTATTAGTCTGCATCTTTTCTTTTTATTCTCTAAACATGGTCTTTCACAGAATATAATTTTTAATGTTATAACATCCATGTTATTAATTTTTTTGTTATGGATTAGATTTTTCTTTTTTTTCTTTTGAGATAGAATCTCACTATGTCACCCTCGGTAGAGTGCTGTAGCTTCACAGCTCACAGCAAACTCAAACTCTTGGGCATAAGTGATTCTCTTGCCTTAGCTTCCATAGTAGCTGGGACTACAGGTGCCTGCCACAATGCCCAGCTATTTTTTTGTTGTAGTTGTCATTGTTGTTCCAGACCAGGCCCAGACCGGGTTCAAACCCACCTGCCTTGGTGTATGTGGCCGGTGTCCTAAC
Organism: Perodicticus potto; assembly: GCA_963574655.1. NCBI lineage: Eukaryota > Metazoa > Chordata > Mammalia > Primates > Lorisidae > Perodicticus > Perodicticus potto. Next base: position 12,269 of record CAUYRH010137371.1, on the reverse strand, counting down.
CATTGAGCTACAGGCTCTGAGCCGTGGATCAGTTTTTGTTGTTGTATGTTAAGACTCATCACCAAATCCAAGGTCACCTAGCTTTTCTTCCAATAAAAGGTATACAAATTTTATTTTTTATGTATTTTTATTTGTTTATCTTTTTGGAGACAGAGTCTCACTCTGTCCTCCAGGCTAGAGTGCCATGGTGTCAGCCTAACTCACGCAATGGTTCAAGTGATCCTCTTGCCTCAGCCTTTCCAGTAGCTGGGCCTGTAGGTACCTGCCACAATTCCTTACTGATTTTTCTATATTTAGTAGAGACAAGGTCTTGCTCATGCTCAGTCTGGTTTCAAATTCTTGAGCTCAAACGATCCTCCTGCTTTGGCCTTCCAGAGTGCTAGGATTACAGGCATGAGCCACTGTGCCTGGCCTTTATATATATTTTAAAGAAACTAAAAGACTGCATTAAAATTGTTATGCTCAATATACACTGCCATAAAAAGATGAATATAAGTCACATTTTAGCATCTCTTGTAATTGCAGAAGTCAAATGTGAGTTGAGAATTCCAATTTTAATACAGATTTTTCTTAAAACGTATATATATTTTTTGGCACCCCCTGTAGTTTTGCGTTTTAAGTCTGAGGACTATTTTGAGTGAATTTTTGTGTAAAGTTTATGTATACATTTATTTCATTCCCTACGTTTTCCACTTAATTGTAACCTTCCTCACCACCTTTGGAAAAGACACAGGATAGTGAGCCCCACCTCAGTTTGATTTTTCAAATCATTCCATCTCCCCAGCTTCAAATTTAACTTGTTCCACATCACGGCCAGGAGGGGGCGCACGCCGCCGCCGCCCTGTGAGCCCCGAGGTACTGCAGTGCCCGCGCCGGCCAGCAGGGGACGAAGCGCCTGTCCCACTCAAGGAGCCGGCGAGCGGAGGCGGCGTGGCTTCTTTTGCCCAGTCCGTGGTTGTCTCCTCGCCTCGCCTAGATGGGAACTGCTGAGGACGGAGAGTGAGACCTTCCTGTCCCAGCCTCGTGGGCACCTCCATCCGAGGGACAGCGGGTCTTCAAAGGCCGGGCGCGGTGGGGGTCGGTGGGGACAATTGGAAATGGAGAACTCACTGTTTCCACCACACCGTGGTGGACGCGGTGGGCCACCGAGGTCCACGCAGTGGCCTCTCCACGCTAATGTGACATTAGACCTGGGCTGTTGGTTCCACTGCCGTGCTGAGCTGGATTTGGGTCAGCCTTGGTAAGGAAGGTCGATGTCTCTGCTTCACCGACACGGTGACATGGTTGATAAAAGTAGCTTACTTCCAGAACTTTAGTACTTCTAAGGGACTTGCTGTTTCAGATTTGCTACTTCACGCAAAGTACTTGGGTGTATTTCACCCAAAGCGATGACACTCTCTCAGGCAACACCACTAACTCCCAAATCTGGACATACACGTTTCTGTCTGATTGTCCCACCGGGGGCCCACTTTACCACCTGCCCCAACTGGGAGAAAAATGCCTTTCCTGACAGCGCCTGTGGCTCAAAGGAGTAGGGACCATATGCAGGAGGTGGCAGGTTCAAACCCAGCCCCGCCCAGCCAAAAACTGCAAAAAAAAAAAAAAAAGAAAAGAAAAATGAAAAATGTCTTTCTATTCGGGTTCAGTTTTCCTTTTCTAGAACTATTCCTGAGACTAGTCCCTCAGTTTCACAGCCTTGGCAGAGATGACTCCAAGCTGGCCTGCTCCGGGTTTCCGCCTGACGCTGTGCCCTCCCCATCGTGGCTACCCATAGGAGCACAGGTAGCCTCTGCAGATGATCTGGACCTGATAGTGGTAAAACACTCCTTTACAGACACAAATCTCATTGTGTCACTCTTCTGATTTATGACTTTGTCTGCTGGCCTTGGAAAAAGACCACAGGACTGACCACGGCCTCTGGCTGCTGCTCAGGTGCAGTCCACCTCAACTGCCCCTAGTCTAATCTGCCGTCACTATTCAGGCTCACCAGTGTCTCCAGGGTTTTAGACAGGTTCCCTCAGCCCATCCAGCCAATGTGCAACTAGATTTTCTAAGGCTTTCTCCAGTAAAATCCTTAAAGTCATAGCAGTTGTAATATCTAAGAATAGAAAAGTTTATAACATGATTTTTCAAAAGACAAAATATTTTATTATTTGCTATATCGTCTGTGAGAATCACCCTCAATTTATAAATTAAGGAAATAGTACATAAAACAAAGTTCATAATTAATAAAGAAAAACAAAATCTCACAGCTGAATGAAAGGCAAATGGCACACATGATTATGGAAATTTCATAAGAATTTACCCAAGCAAATATTACCTTTTTACCATGTGTTTTCCAGCCATGTGGTGTATGTGTACCAGCTGCAGTGTGTTGCACTCACGTTTTCATCATAAATCAATGTAATTAAGTGATAAGAGTCCACATCATGACAATGTATATCAACATTTGAAAGCACCTTTCAAAATTTTTACCATTTTAACCATTAGTAAATACATAATGTAGAGGAATGTAGTAAATTGGTGGTGTTATGCAATCATCTGTCTAGTTCCAGAGCATTTTTATTACCTCCGAAGGATACTCAGAACCCATTAAAAAGTCACTTCCCATTTCCCCTTCCTCTAGCCCATGGCAACCACTAATAGACCTTTTGTCTCTGTGGATCTGTTTTGGACATTCCGTATAAGTGGACTTGTACACTCTGTGGCCTTTCTGTGTCTGGTTTCTTTAAGGTTGATCCATGTTGCAGCATACATCAGTACTTCGTTCCTTTTTTCTTATGACTACGTATATACAACATTCACTATATATATATATATATATATATATATATATATTTTTTTTTTTTTAAGTTAGGGTCTCACTCTGTTGCCCTGGGTAAAGTGTAGTGACGTCATAGCTCACAGCAACCTTGGGCTCAAGAAATCTGCCTGGCTAATTTTTCTGTTTCTAGTAGAGATGTTGTCTCACTCTTGCTCAGGTTGGTCCAATCCACCTCGGCCTTCCAGAGTGCCAGGATGATAAGTGTGAGCCACTGTGCCTGGCCTAACATGCACTATTTTGACTACTTTCATGTGCATTCATAGTTCAGTTGCATTAACCACATTCACATTGTTGTGTAACCAATAACCATCCATGTCTAGAATTTCTTTCGTCTTCACTAGCTGCAACACTGTACTAAATAAACACTGACTTCCTATGCACCGTTTCCTCAGCCTCTGGAAACTACTCTAGGTACGTCCCAAGTGGAAAAATAACTGTGTTTGTCCTTCTGTGCCTGGGCTGGTTCACCTAGCTCAATGACTCAAGGTTCATCCATATTGTAGCATGCATCAGAATTTCTTTTTTTTTTGAGACAGAGCCTCAAGCTGTCACCCTGGGTAGAGTGCTGTGGCACAGCAACCTCCAATTCCTGGGCTCAAGCGAGTCTCCTGCCTCTGCCTCCCAAGTAGCTGGGACTACAGGCGCCCACCACAACGCCCAGCCATTTTTTGGTTGCAGCCACCATTGTTGTTTGGCGGGCCAGGCTGGATTCGAACCCGCCAGCTCAGGTGTACGTGGCTGGTGCCTTAGCCCGTTGAGCCACAGGCGCCGAGCCAGAATTTCATTTTTAAGACTGAATAGTATTTCATTGTATGAATGGACCACATTTTGTTCATCATCTCCTCTGTTGGTGGACACTTGTGTTGCTTCCGCCTTTTGGTATTGTGAATATGGATGTTCAAATCCTTGCTTTCAGTTCTTCGGAGTATACACCCCGAAGTGGAGTCACTGGTTATAAGTTAATTCTGTGTGTAATTTTTGAGGCATTGGCACATCGTGTTCCACAGCAGCTGCGCCATTTAACTTTTATCTTTCTTTTTTATGACTGCATAATATATTAGGTTATGAGATGCCTCATATTGTTTTTCCATTTCTCCGTTGAAGGACATTTGGGTTGTTTCCACCTTTTGGCTGTTGTGAACAGAGCTGCTATAAATATTCATGGGCAAGTTGTTTTTTTCTTTTTTGAATGATTGTTTTCTAGTCTTGGGGGTATATACCTAGGAATGGAATTGTTGGGCCTTGGCAATTTTCCTTGTAACTTTTTGAGGAAACAAACTATTTTACACATAGGCTACACTGTTTTATTTTTCTACAGTGTTTAAAGGTTTCTAATTTTTCTGCATACTTACCAACACTTATTTTAAATATTTTTAATGATAGCCTCTCTAGCGTGTGTGAGTAGGTATCTCATTGTGGTTGTAATTTTAATTTCCATAATAACTAATGATGTATAGCATCTTTTTATATGCTTGTTGGCCATTTGGTGGTATTTTTTTGTGAAGTGTGCATTTTAAGTTCTTCATCCTTTTTTTTTTTTTTTTTACTAAAGCATAGCTGTGTACACCAATGCAATCATGGGGTACAATGTGCTGGTTTTATATACAATTTGAAATATTTTCATCAAACTGGTTAACGTAACCTTTATGGCATTTTCTTAGTTATTGTGTTAAGACATTTATAGTCTACATTTAGTAAATTTCACATGTACCCTTGTAAGATGCACTGTAGGTGTTCATCCATTTTTAATTGGGTTGTCAACCCATCTGATGATGAGTCTTAAAAGTTCCTTATTGGGGGTGATGCCTGTGGCTCAAAGGAGTAGGGTGCTGGCCCCATATACTGGAGGTGTCAAAGGAGTAGGGCGCTGGCCCCATATACTGGAGGTGGTGGGTTCAAACCTGGCCCTGGCCAAAAAAAAAAAGTTTCTTATGGGTTGGGTGTGGTGGCTTACACCTGTAATCCTAGCACTCTGGGAGGACAAGATGGGTGGATTGCTGGAGCTCAGGCGTTCAAGACAGCCTGAGAAAGAGCAAAAGCCCATCTCTACTAAAAACAGAAAAACTAGCTGGGCATTGTGGCAGGTGTCTGTAGTCCCAGCTGGGGAAGCTGAGGCATGAGGATCACTTGAGCCTAGGAGTTTGAGGTTGCTGTGAAGAATGATGATGCCATGGCATTCTACCCAAGGTGACAGAGTAAGACTCTGTCTCAAAAAAAAAAAAAAAAAGTTCCTTATGCATTCTGGATAATGGATCTTTATTAGACATAACATGCCTCTGTGGATTGTCCTTTTATTTTCTTGGTGGTGTCTTTGGATTTCCAAAAGATTTTAATTTTGAGGACATTTTTTGTTACTTGCTGTGCTTTTGGTGTCAGATCTAAGAAACCATTGTTAAATCCAAGATTTATCCCTATGTTTTCTTCTAGAGTCTGTGTTTTTACCTCTTACATTTCAGCCTTTGGCCCATTCTGAGTTCAGTTTTTCTATGTGCAGTCTCAGTCCTCTCCGTGTGGATAATTGTCTAACACCACTTGTTAACTTTAATGATCTCAGCCCTTCTCTAAAATGAATTGACCGTAGAGGTATGGGTTGATTTCTGGACTCGACAGTTCTGTTGATCTACACGTGGATCCTCATGCCAGTATCATCCTGTTTTGATTGCTGTTGCTTTGTAGTGAAATTTAAGATTAAAGATTGGGAAATGTGAATCTCCAGGATTATATTTCTTTCTCAAGAAGGTTTTGGTTATTCGTGGTCCCTTGAAATTCCATTTGAATTAGCTTACCCATTTCTGCCAAAAGGCCTTTTTGGATTTTTATGGCAATTGCATTGAATTTGAGATCGCTTTTTGTAATGTGTCCAGATTAAAACTTATTAAGGCTTTAATCCATGTACATGGAATGTCTTTACATTTATTTAGGTTTCCTTTCACTCCTTTCAGCAATATTTTGAAATTTCCATATTCAGATCTTGCACCGTGGTTAATTTTTTCCTAAGTAGATTATTGTTGTGGATGTTATTCAAATGGAATTTTTCCTTAATTTTATTTCCAGGTTGTTCATTACTAATGAATAGGAATAAAATAGATTTCTATGTATTGATATTTTGCTCTGTAATTTAGCTGTATTCCTTTGCTAGCTCTAATATGTTTTTTTAATTCGTTAGGATTTCTCCGTTATGATTCTGGGATTTGTAATCTGTGAGTAGTTTTACTTTTCCTTTTGTATATGGATACTTTTTATGTCCTGTTCTCATCTAACTGTTCTGGGTAGAACTTTCAGTAAAGTGTTTTTTTTAATCTCAATTTTTTTTTTTTTTTGAGACAGAGTCTCACTATGTCGCCCTGGGTAGAGTGCGTGGCATCACAGCTCACAGCAACCTCAAATTCTTGGGTTTAAGCAAGCCTCTTGCCTCGTATCTGGGACTACGAGTGCCCGCCACAACACCTGGCTGTTTTTTGGTTGCAGTTGTCATTGTTGTTTTAGCAGGCCCAGGCCGGGTATGAACCCACCAGCCTTTGTGTATGTGGTTGGCACCATAATCACTGTGCTATGGGCGCCGAGCCAACAGGTAAGTTTTTTTTGTTTTTGTTTTTGTTTTTTTAGAGACAGAGTCTTCACTTTATCACCCTCAGTAGAGTGCCGTGGCGTCACACAGTCCACAGCAACCTCCAACTCCTGGGCTTAGGTGATTCTCTTGCCTCAGCCTCCCGAGTAGCTGGGACTACAGGCACCTGCCACAACGCCCAGCTGTTTTTTGATGCAGTTTGGCCAGGGCTGGGTTTGAACCCGCCACCCTCGGTATATGGGGCTGGTGCCCTACTCGCTGAGCCACAGGCGCCGCCCAGCAGGTAAGTTTGATGTCACACTTATTCCCCTGCTCTCTCCCCTTCTTGGTTTCTCGTGTCCTTTATCTCTCTTTGTGCCTGTGGGATGGATCTATTAGCTCCCACTTCTTAGTGAGAACATGCGGTGTTTGCTTTTTCATTCTTGAAATAGTTCACTTACAATAATTTTCTGCGGTTCCCTCCACACTGCTGCAATTGAAATTATTTAATGTCTTTTTATGGCTGAGTAGTACTCCATGGTTTATATATGCCATATTTTTTTTATCCACTCATGAATTAAAGGGCACTTAGGTTGATTCCATATCTTTGCAGTTGTGACTTGTGCTATGATGAAAATTTGAGTGCAAATAATCTTTTTGATAAAATGACTTCATTTCCTTTGTGTTGATACCCAGCGATGGGATTGCTGGATCAAATAGTAGGTCTACATTTATTTCTCTGAGGACTCTCCATACTGTTTTCCATAGAGGTTGTGCTAATTTGCAGTCCATGCTAGCATCTATTGTTTTTCGATTTATTTATTTATTTATTTATTTATTTATTTATTTTTTTATTTATTTATATAGCGTCTCACTCTGTTTCCCTGGGTAGAGTGCCCTAGAGTCACAGCTCACTGCAACCTCAAACTCTTGGGCTTGGGCAATCCTCTGGCCTCAGCCTCCTGACTAGCTGGGACTGCAGGCACCTGCCACAATGCCCGGTTAGGTTTTCTATTTTTAGTAGAGATGGGGGTCTCACTTTTGCTCCGAATGGTCTCAAACTCCTGAGCTCCAGCAATCTGCCCATCTCAGCCTTCCAGAGTACTAAGATTATGCGTGAGCCATTGTGCCCAGCCTATTTTTTGATGTTTTAATAATGGCGATTCTGATGGGGGTAAGCTGGTATCTCACTGTAGTTTTAATTTGCATTTCCCAGATGGTTAGTGATGTCAAGCATTTTTCATATATTTGTTGGCATTTGTCTGTCTTCTGTTGCAAAACTTAGGTTATTTTTTTCTTGATTTGTTTCAGATCTTTATCAATTGTGGATATCAGTCTTTTGTGAGATAGATAGTTTGTGAATATTTTCTTCCATTCTGCAGCTTATTTATTTACTCTGTTGATCGTTTTTCTTTGCTGTGCATATGCTTTTAAATTTAATCAATTCCCATTTATTTTAGTTGTTGCTGTATTTGCCTTTGGGGTCTTAATCAACAAATTCCTTTCCTAGGCCAGTGTCTAAAAAGTTTTTCTAGGTGGCACCCGTAGCTAAATGGGTAGGGCGCCGGCCACATATACTGAGGCTGGCAGATTCGAACCCGGCCTGGGCCAGCTAAACAACAATGACAACTACAACAAAAAAAAATAGCTGGGTGTTGTGGCGGGCGCCAGTAGTCCTAGCTACTTGGGAGGCTGAGGCAAGAGAGTTGCTTGAGCCCAAGAGTTTGAGGTTGCTGTGAGCTGTGACGCCACAGCACTCTACCAAGGGTGACATAGTGAAACTCTGGCTCAAAAAAAAAAAAAAAGCCTTACACTTAAGTCTTTAATTAATCTTAAATTAATTTTTGTGTGTGGTAAGAAATAGGGATCCTGTGTCATTGTTCTGCATGTGACTATCCAATTTTCCCAGCACCATTCACTGAGTAGGGCTTCCTTAACACAGTGTATGCTGTTGTCTGCTTTGTCAAAGATCAGTTGGTTTTAGGTACATGGTTTTATTTCTGGATTCTCTATTCTGTTCTCTTGGTCTCTGTCTCTACTTTTATACCAGTACCACACTGTTTGGTTATCATAGCCTTATAGTTTATTTGAAGTTAGGTAACATGATGTCTACAATTTTTTTCTGCAGTACAGTACTGAATGCAGAGGTTTAAGCCAGCATCTTTGCCTTGTTCCTGATCTTAGCAGTAAAGCTTTCAGTCCCCACTATTGAGAATGTTTTCTGTGTGTTTTGCATAAATAGCTTTTATAATGTTAATAAAATTCTGTTCTATTTCTACCTTGTTAAGTTTTTAGATCATAAAATGATGTTGGATTTTGTTTATAGATCTTTCTGCAACAATTGAGATGATGTGATATTTTCCCTTCACTCTGTTTATAATGGTGTATTAATTACATAGATGACTTTAATATGTTGAATCATTATTGAGTTTCTAGGGTAAAGGCCTCTTGGGCATGGTGTGCGCAGTTGACCTTTAAACTACGTGGTCCACTTATATGCATATTTTTTAAAAAAGATAAATTTAGCTCTCCATATGGGAGTGTTCTGCATTCATAACCAAAAAAGGATCTAAAATTAGTATTTGAGGGATGTAAACCTGCAGATACAAAGGACCTTCTTTTCAAATCCACAGGTTGCACAGGGCTGTCTGCAGGGTATGAGGTTGCCTGGATGCTGGTATTTGGAGTGGAGCAAGAACCAATCCTATTCCATTACTGAAGGGTGACTGCGAGTGATTGGATGATTACTCAGCACTTTGTTAGGGGTATTATTCTATTCTACTCTGCTCTGTCTTATTCTATTCTGTTCTGATCTATTTTGTTCTCTTATGTTCTGTTACGTGGTACTCTGTTGCATTCTATTCTGCTCCGTTCTATTCTATTCTCCTATATTCCCTTCTGTTTTCTTCTATTCTTCTCGTCTTTTCTATTCAGTTCAATCCAATTATATTATATCCTACTCAATTATGTTTAATGCTATTCTATTCTACTCCATTTAATTCGATTCTATTTAATTCTCTTCAGCTATAATCTTTTTTTTTTTTTGAGACAGAGTCTTACTATGTCACCTTCCATAGAGTGCTGTGGTGTCACAGCTCACAGCAACCTCCAATCTGGGCTTAATCAATTCTCTTGCCTCAGCCTCCCAAGTAGCTGGGACTACAGGTGCCTGCCACAATGCCTGGCTATTTTTTTTTTGTAATTGTCATTGTTGTTTAACAGGCCTGGGCCTGTCCGAACTCGCCAGCCCGGGTGTATGTGGCTGGCACCCTACCCACTGAGCTAGGGCACCAAGCCTCTTCAGCTCTATTCTATTCTGTTCTGTTCTGTTCTCTTCTATTCATTTATATTCCATTTCCCCCTGTTCTGTCCTATTCTATTCTTTTTTTTTTTTTTGAGACAGAGCCTCAAGCTGTTGCCCTGAGTAGAGTGCTGTGGCATCACAGCTCACAGCAACCTCCAACTCCTGGGCTCAATCGATTCTCCTGTCTCCGCCTCCCAAGTAGCTGGGACTACGGGTGCCCCCCACAAAGCCCGGCTGTTTTTTGGTTGCAGCCATCATTGTTGTTTGGCGGGCTGGGCTGGATTCCAACCCTCCAGCTCAAGTGTATGTGGCTGGTACCTTAACCACTTGAGCCACAGGTGCTGAGCCTGTTCTATTTTATTCTATTTAATTCTTGTTTTGTTCTATTCTATTCTATTTAATTCTTTTCCTGTTCTATTCTATTCTATGTTCATTGTGCTCTGTTCTGCACTCTTTGTTTTCTTCCATTCTATTCCAGACTAATCTGTTTTGTTCTTTGCTGTAGTATTCTATTCAGTTCTTTTTTTTTTTTTTTTTTGCAGTTTTTGGTCGGGGCTGGGTTTGAACCCGCCACCTCCGGCATATGGGGCCGGCGCCCTACTCTCTGAGCCACAGGCACTGCCCAATTCAGTTCTTTTCTATTCTATTCTCTCCTATTCTGTCCCATTCTGTTCTGTGCTGTTCTGTTCTGTTTTGCTCCATTCCATTCCATTCCTTCCTCTTTTTGGTTCTTTCTGTTGCATTGTATTTTTGTTGTTGTTGTTGTTGTTCTGTTCTATTTTGCTGTATTCTTTTTTTGTTCTAATTCATTCTATTCTAATGTATTAATTTCTATATTATGTAGCATTCTATTCTTTTCCGTTCTATTCTACTCTATTCTAATCTCTCTCTTCCTTTCTATTCTGTTTTGTTCTATTTAGTTCAGTTCTTTTCGATTCAATTTAGTTCTATACTATTTTCCTCTTTCCTATTTCATTCTATTCTATTCTATGGAATTCTATTCTATTTATTTCATTCAATTCTATTCTATTCTCTTCTAAATTCCATCCTATTCTAGTCTATTCAATTTTATTCTCTTCAACTAAACAATATTCTTTTCTATTTTTTCCATTCTGTTCCATTGTATGGTATTCTGTCCTATCCTATCTATTCTATTCTATTCCATTCTGGTTTATTCTTTCTGTTCCCTTCTATATCATTCAGTTCTAGTTTTTGTATTTTGTTCTGTTCTGTTCTATTTTGTTCTACTCAATTCTGTTCTGTTCGGTTCTACTCTGTTGTTTTCTGTTCTATTTTATTGTATTCTATTTCCTTCAATTATTTTCCTTCTATTCTACTTTATTATAATCTCTCTTCTGTTCTATTCCGTCATGTTCTATATTTTCTGCCTTTCCTATTGTACTCAATTGTATTCAACTCAATTATATTTTATTCCATTAAATTCCATTCTTTTCTATTCTAGTCAATTCTATACTATTCTATTCATTTCAATTCTATTCCAATCAGTTCCATTCAATTAAACACTATTCTATTCTACTCTGATGTATTCCATTCCATTCTATTCTAGTCAATTCTAATGTATTCTATACTATTCTATTCTATTCTGTTCTCTTTTGTTCCACTCCATTCTGTTCTACTCAATTGTAGTCTATTTTGTTATCTCACTTCTGTTCTGTTCTACTCTGTTCTTTTCTGTCCTGTTTTATGCTATTCTGTTCAAACCAATTCTTTTCCATTCTGTGGGTTCTGTTCTATTATATTTTGTTCTATCCTGTTTTATATGGTTCTGTTCTATTCTAATCTAATCAATAACGGTCCATTCTGTTCTTTTCTACTCTGTTTTTTCTATTGTATTCTCTCTCCTTCTTTCATTTCTATTCTGCTGTGATCTATTATGTTTTGTTCTATTCTGTTCGTTCTACTCTGTTGCATTCTATTTTCTTTTCTATTCTATTCCCTTCAATTATTTTTCTTCTCTTCTACTCTATTACAATCTCTCTCTTCTGTTCTGTTATGGTGGGTTCTATTCATTTGTGTTCTATATTTTCTATTCTATTCAATTCTTTTGAATGTTATTGAATTCTATTGTATTGTTTTCAATTTTATTTTAATCTATTTAATTCTACTCATTTGTATCCAATTCAATTCAGTTATATTCTATTCCATTTTATACAATTCTATTGTATTTATTGAATTCTATTCTATTCTATTGAATCGAACTGAATTATATTATATTCAGTTAAATGCTGTTCTATTCTATGGTATTATTTTCTACTCAATTCTATTCTGTTCTTTCCTTTTTTTCTATTCTATTATATTCTGGTCTATCCTATTTTGTTCTGTTCTATTCTAGTCAATTTTTTTTCTTTTATGTTGTCACTGTTCTGTTCTTTTCTATTCCATTCCATTCCACTCTATTTTCTTTTTTTTTTTTGAGACAGAGTCTCAAGCTGTCACCCTGGGTAGAGTGCTGTGGCATCATAGTTCACAGCAACTTCCAATTCCTGGGCTCAAGTGAGTCTCCTGCCTCTGCCTCCCAAGTAGCTGGGACTACAGGTGCCCACCACAATGCCCGGCCATTTTTTGGTTGCAGC
>CAUYRH010137370.1:0-10753 GCA_963574655.1 Perodicticus potto | reverse complement strand
AATAATTTTATTAAATCATAATTGTGTACATTGGTGCAATCATAGGGCAGAATGTGCTTCATACACAATCAGAAACATTTTGATCGTACTGTGAGAAATAGCCCTCATAGCATTTTCTTAATCACTATATAAAGACATTGATACTCTACATTTAATAAGTTTCCAAAGTGGTGCTCTGTGGTGGATTTTAAACAGTGATCCCTGCTTGTTTAGCTGTAATGACTTTATTAAGAAATGTGTTCTTGAGCAGTAAACTTAATCTATCAGACAAATATAACCACAAATTTAGGTGAACTGGAAATCACTTGTTACTTTGGCTCTTTAACTATCATTATAACATAAATTGTAATAGTTACAGCTGTCTCTGGGAGTACATGGATATTTTACAGCTATTGTAAATGAATGGTATTACAGTTGGAGATATGTGGCTATAAAACCACAGGAAGGGTAGTTGAAGAAAGAACACCTGGTTTCCTATAGGCTTCTAAGCCCATTGTATCAAAAGACAGGAAATATATGCTTCTCTATCACCTTTTAGGTTATAACAGCAGGTTACCATTTATTTATGCAAGACAACACTGCACAATTGGCTACAGATGGTTTAAAGAGTCATGATTCCCAATCTGTGGCTCTATTCCCAAACTTACCCCAAGACTAACAACACTTCCCTACCCAAATAATTTCAGTATCAAATCACAAGTCTCCTGGATAGAATTCATAGCATGGAACATTTGAAAGGTCCTTTTTTGCACAAGTGCAAAATTAAGGCAAATACCTTAGCTCCAGCTGACTGATGAAACTGAAACCAAAAGAAGTTTAAAACACAAAATGCCGCATCTCAATAGAAAAATGGCAAATGTCATGAGCAGGCAATTCATAGATGACATACACGTGGCCAATCCCAACCCTACTAGGGATCAAATAACTCTAAATGTATGCCATAGTAACCTGCCATTTTCCCACTTTCATAGCGGGAACAGTTTACTAACAATGATAATACTTAATGCTGGTAAGGATGGAATGAGATGGGCTTTCCTACTACTATTTAATGGGAGTATCAATTTGCACAACTTTTATGCACTATAAAGTAATCTCTCAAGTTACATCAGGAGTCTTTCAATATGCTCTTCTCAATTAATCAGTAATTTCACTCACAGGATTCTATATTAAGGAAACATTTATTTTTTAAAAATGTTTAAGAAAATGTAAGCTATGATAGAAAAATGGAAAAGACAACTCTAATTTCCAAAAATGGGAGGATAAATAAACACTTATCATGTGTAAGATATTATGTAACCAATAAAAGCCATACTTCAAGAATATTTTAAAGCATAAGGAATCTTTAAGATAAAACATTAGCTGAAAAAGTAGGACACAAAACTTTAAGTGCAATCCAATGTTTGCAATACTAACATGAAACCAATAGATAAACAACTATATGCCCACAAGAGAGAAAAACACAATTAAATTCAAGGGGGAAGATGGGAGAGATTTGGTAAACTCTCCCATAATGAGCACACCAAATGGGGATACAGCATACCCCTTGGGTGAAGGGCTCAACTACAACTTGAACTTTACTTAACAAATGCAAACAATGGAACCATCAATTGTACCCTCATATTAATATGACATTTTTTTTAAATAACAAAAAAAGGGTATTGGTGAAAATAAAAAAAAAACAAAACTTTAAACAGAATGCTAGTTGTATGTTTTAAGTGCATGGATAGAGATTATGCAAGAAAAAAAAAAGATGAATGAAATGCAAAGAAGTGTTGATTCTCATTGCAAGGTGGGAGCACAAGTAATTACTATATTTTGCCATGTGAAATGCGCCCCTCGTATAATGTGCACCCATGTTTTTAGCCACAACTTTCAGGAAAACTCCCCTCCTCTCTCTGCTGGCAAAAACACATCTGGGGAGGGCTAATGTCCCCCTGGTAAACTTGCAGATCTCACCGCCCACCCACAGCCGCCCATTCTGTGAAGGCTGCCTCTTCCCTCTTTCCCAGGATCCCCTCCATCCCTACCACATCAGGGGCTGTGGCTGAGATGGCCATGCCTGTGACCAGCAGCAGAGTGGTAGCTTCTGAAACTACTTGGCCAACAGGCAGCCAGGCAGCTACCTGGGGCCTGCACAGGGCTCCTGACCCCCTCCATGTGGCTTGGCCTCAGGCTTCAACACTCACTCCATATAGCCCTGAACCACCCTGCTAGCCCCACAGCCACCCCCACCTGCCGATTGTGACCCTCAGTGGAAACTGCTCCAACCTTCTCCCATCAGATTCTAGATCCTCCCAGGCACCCATGTGCCGCCCACCCAGTTGGCCCAGGCAGGAGCACGAGGCAGCTCCTGAGGCATACTACCCATATATAATGTGCATCCTTACTTTTCCATCAAAAATTTGGGCAAAAAAGTGCACATTATACATGGCAAAATATGGTGGTTTCTCCATACATTTCTGTATTTACCTATTTTTTGCAACAAAAAGTTATCACTTTCATAATCAGGGGTGAGGAAATGGAGGTTATTTTTAAAAGCTAAGTACACGAGATAACTGAGCAAGAGAGGGCAGAGTCTGATATGAGAATGTTGGTTTTTCAGTCATCCAGGCCACTAAAAGAAAAACTTTTTCCAAACCAGGTTGTTGAACTTGGACTCCTGGAGGTTTTATGTTTGTGTTTTCGGAAGGTGTAGAGCTTCCCTGTGATTATATTCAAAAAATGTTCATCTATGTGCTTATATGCAGCTTATGTGCATTTTTCTGAGGACATATTACATAGCTTTCAGATATTTAAAGAGGTCCTTGGCCACAGAAGTCAAAAATTAACAAAATTTAGTGAATCGGTTTGGTCTGATTTTAATTAACAAAGTCAAACCTAATGTTGGTTTTATTCCCCTACCTCATTAACCAGATATTTAACATTCTGTTCAGGATCATGTTGACAGTTCTTACAGATATAAATGTAATCCACTAAACTACAATCACTTCGGAATCTGACACATGGGCCTATTTAAGGGCTAAATAAAATGAGAAAAGTAATCATTATATTGTAAAAATAACAATTACTAATGTTGTTTCACAGTTTCCAAGTACCTGTCTATGTAATCTCAGTTAATCTTAGCACAGCTTTGTAATATCACTCTCATTTGGTAACATCACTCTCATTTCACAGATAAGGAAACTAAAGCCCAGATGAAGAAATGACGGGTGCACAAACAAGCAACCAGTTGAATGTCTCATGACTCTGGCTTACTGCTACTGACACCTCTGAAAGTCCTTTTTTCTTCTTGCCTTTGTTCCTGCCAGATACACTTGGAATCCCTCCATTCAACTTGCAAGTCTGTTCCCTAAAAGATGGGCAAAGGATACATGGCACCTCTACCATTTTTGCAAATTCTTATGAGTCAGGGTATTTCAAAATAAAAAGTTATAATGAGGGGCGGT
Organism: Perodicticus potto; assembly: GCA_963574655.1. Taxonomy (NCBI): domain Eukaryota; kingdom Metazoa; phylum Chordata; class Mammalia; order Primates; family Lorisidae; genus Perodicticus; species Perodicticus potto. Next base: position 7,307 of record CAUYRH010137370.1, on the reverse strand, counting down.
GCCTGTGGCTCAATGGGTAGGGTGCTGGTCCCATATACCGAGGGTGGCGGGTTCGAACCCAGCTCTGGCCCAAGTGCAACAACAACAACAACAAAAGTTATAATGAAACAAAACAAAAAAATCCACTAAAACTGAACTAATGTAAAATAAAACAGATTTCAAAAGCCCTTCCCTGAGCTTTCCACCTACCTCTCCTCCAAAGGTCCCCTCTTCCACAGGGCCGCCTCCAATACGCTGAAGGAACTGAACCCCTTAGTGGCTAAATCAACAGCAGCAACTTTTTTTTTTCCTAGAATACGAAATAACCGGTTGAGTGTTACATTTTCTGAGTGTCTATGTTTGAATTGGCTAGCTATAGCAGAACTTTCTCCTGGTTTTGCCAAACACTGACACTGCTAGCTAAAAAGTAGAAAAAAATCAGGTCAGTTGTCTGGTTGCTTCAAAACCCTGGTAAAAGTATTTTTGCTGATTTTTAAACTTTTTTTTTTTTTTGAGACAGTCTCACTCTGTTGCCCAGGCTAGAGTGCCATGGCATCATCACAGCTCACAGCAACATCAAACTCCTGGGCTCAAGCAATCCTCCTGCATCAGCCTCCCCAGTTGCTGGGCCTATAGGCACCCAGCACAATGCTCAGCTAATTTTTCTGGTTTTGGTAAAGATGGCATCTTAGTCTTGCTCAGCCTTGCCTTAAATTCCTGAGCTCAAGTGATCCTCCCTCCTCAGCCTCCCACAGTGCTACAATTAGAAGTGTGAGCCACAGTAACCAGCCATGTTTTTTATACTTTTTAACTAAGTCGTTTACTTATTTAGTTATCTTGTATGTACCCAGCTGAATTCCATCAGTCAGGCACTATTGAGTCCTATCTTTCATGGGACCCAACAGAAAGATTTTGAGGTGCCTAGAGGGAATACTAACATATAGCCTATAATCATAACCAAGCCACGGGTGGCACCTCTGGCTCAGTGAGTAGGGCGTTGGCCCCATATACCCATGGTGGCGGTTTTGAACCTGCCCCCAACCAAACTGCAACAACAACAAAAAAAAAAACCTGAGTGTTTTGGTGGGCACCTGTAGTCCCAGCTACTTGGGAGGCTGAGGCAAGAGAATCACCTAAGCCCAACAGCTGGAGGTTGCTGTGAGCTGTGATGCCACAGCACTCTACCAAGGGTGACAAAGTGAGACTCTGTCTTTAAAAAAAAATAAAATAATAAAATAAAATAAACCAAGCCAAACTATTAATTGTTTTTAACCTTGGAGTCCAAGTTTAACTCCATGTTTCAACCTGAGTTACTGGGTCACCCTTGCAAATGCTGGCAGACATATCAACACACACCTCATTACCTGTAGGCATCCATGAAAATATTGCTGAGTGGAGTTCCATCACCAGGGGCAGCCTGAGTTCTCCTACAATAGGTGTAAAGACATATAACTGATTCTAAGCCTAGCTGAACAAAGAAGCCAATGAAGAAACTCTCTATTTTAGGTAGTGGGGGCTTGCTGTATTCCTTTTTTCTGAAAATTGCATAAATAATTCATCATTTTATATTCTAGCCATTCCACTGGTGAAAAGGAAGAAGGAAGCCCAACTCCTTAGTAGGTATCTGACTCACATAAAATAATAATTGAAAATTGTGGCGATGCATTTGAGGTTTGAGTTAGGGTAAAAACAATCAACAACCATATATTACAAGTCTAGAATATACCAGGTACTATTCCAGGAATTGAGTCATAATCTCAGCTGTCCACTCTGGTGGAGGAGTTAAAAACAAGCAACACCTGAGGAATGTGAAGTTATGAGTATTCAGAGATGAGAGTGGCCCCATGGCTGGACAATCAGCAGAGGAGTTATGATCGTGAATGCACTACGTGAGGGGAACCAAGGCATTTCTTAAAATGTATTTTGTATCTCTTTTTCATAGGCCCATAACAGAAACCTGCTCTCCATAGATTTTGATCATATAAGTCGCACAGGAAAGATCTATGATGACCATCGAAAATTCACCCTTCGGATTCTTTATGACCAGACTGGGAGACCCATTCTATGGTCTCCAGTAAGCAGATATAATGAAGTGAATATCACATATTCACCTTCAGGATTGGTGACGTTTATTCAAAGAGGGACATGGAATGAAAAAATGGAATATGACCAGAGTGGAAAAATAATCTCACGGACTTGGGCTGATGGGAAAATTTGGAGCTATACCTACTTAGAAAAGGTAAGTATGTACAGGAACAAAACTAGTTTCAAGTTTCTAAATAAGAATATTCAAAGAGGCCCTAATTACCCACCTTGGTAAGGACCTGCAGGAGAAAAGTCTGTGTTCTGGCTCTTCTATTGTGTACAAGTAACAAAAGAAAAAATATGTTGAACCTATAAGGATAAGCTGTTTTTCCTCTGAAAAATTTACTCAATCCCATACTCTGCCAAGTACTCTTTCAAACTGAGGTCAGAAGACCTTGACTTTCTCCTCATTTGAGCATATTTGTTCATGTTCTTGAAAAGGTCTCTTTATTATTATGAAAACTCATATTGAGAGAAAAATAGCTAGAAAATTATAAAATTGCGGGTATTAATGTATCTTAGCTCCTCTGGTAAAGGGCCTCTTACCCAGAGGATAAGGGATTCTAATTTTGTTAGAATAGTCAGTGAAATTTTCCTTACATACATTTGAGAACCAATTTCCAAAAGTCATCAGCCTGATGGAATGGTGGCACTGGGGTCTCATTGGTAATAATCTTTTGTGTGCAGTGAGTCCTCAGTTGCATCCATAATTGGTGCTTGTGGCCTCTGTCTTATAAAAATAGAAAAGGATTTTAATTCCACTACAGGAACCATTTGTCAAACTTTAGCCCCTACACAGAAGGTGGTTTCTGGCCAGATGAATACCAGAGGACGTAGAAGAATATACTATCTAATCAATATATAATCTGTTGATATCTATATGCCATCTCAATCTCACATCTCCTAAGATAGTGCCTCTTGTTTCCCAAACTATCCATTCAATGAATTTAGGAACTTATGAGTCCTAAATTAATTTCTGAGGAAATTGGAAAATGCTTTCTCTTGAGGATTCAAGGGTAATCAGGGCAAAGTAACTCCTAGAAGTTCTTAGAAACGTCATAGGAGGTTATAGCTCACATGGCTAATTTCACTCTTCGCATTGAATAACGTCAAGCCTTTCTGATTGATATACCACAAAGTTAAAATAGTGTGCCTATGATTGTCAGTGTGCCAGTCATTATAAAACTATTTTATGACTTCCAAGAGTCAGTTACTGGAGAATTTATCAAGTTGAAATGCCTAGGAGATAAAGCAGAGTTCACGTAGGAGCCAAGGTCAAAGGAGAGAATCCTTTGCAATATCTATCCCATGCCCTTTCCTACTGAAGAAATTGATCACATCTATAATCTATCCTCTACACTGGGAAAATCTGAATCTTACAGAGCAGATACTTCCCCTTTTGAAATTCAACATCAAGAATGATTGGCAAAATCCTGAGTAGTGTCTACAAAGTACCAAACTTGTAACGACATTAACTAAATCCAAATGTTTGGAGGTATGTTGTGTATATAGGCAAAGTGTTTCTTAAGGTGTATATAGATGACCCTAATAGGAAAAGAAGATGCCATTTATCATTAACGGAATATTAGCTGAGTTAGTTTTCCAGGAGTGAGGACAGGTTTGCACTGATCCTTCCACAGGTCCTCCATGTGACTAGTTAAGTAGCCAGCATTCCTTAGGAGCATACATGTGTTTGTACTCATAACTTCAACCTCATTAGCACCAGAATCTGACCAACTGAGCTAATTGCCTATAGACAATTGCATCCAAGTCTCATAAGACTTTCCCTTCAGGCTGTGCATACAGTAACAAAAGAGACTATCGAAAACTTAGATTTCAGCTCTGCATGCAATTACTTAGCCTCTTCTCTGACAACAATGAGTACATTTTATTGTTCGACTTTTCTGAGCTAGCTGATTATTTCATTGAATTTACTCGAATCCCATGAAACGAAGTTCACAGGAGTTCTTTTTGCTATAGAATCTTAGTTGGCAATAATTCTTAATCAAACACCTCTGTGAGAATATCAGTGCTCACAATGGACAGAAATAAGACCTTACTGACGCAGACTAAGGTATCAAGATAAGTCGCCATGACTTCCTGACCAATGAGATAAGCCAGCTCATCTGTGCCTTTCAGTTGAGTTTTGTCCCTTTCTTGATTTCATGATTAATTTGTTCTCTTAACTAAAAGGGTAGCCCCTGACTTAAGCAATCCTATTATGCAAAACTGAGAACCTACAGAACGCATAATCATGCAACGGTTCTTTACTTCCCAAAAATCATTTGTCATAAAATTTATTTTATTAACATTATTATTACCAGTGATCATAACTAATTCGCTGAATAAATATGATGATGAAATGAGATTTCTTAATATAAAGCACCCAAGTAGAGAATTTAACTGCTAGCTAGTGAAAATAAATCAAAATAGGAGAGAGTAGAGGGAGAGAGGGAGGGAAGGAGGGAAGGAAGGAAATTAAAACATCTTTGAAATTGTCATTCTAGGGGGGAAAGGGGGGAAAGAAGGTCAAACTTACGAAAATCCCATTTACAAGTAACTTCTTCAGTGATTTAACGAGGTTCTGCACCTCCTCGTGTTCTTTCTAGTCCTCTCTTTAACATGGCCTTTGCTGGCACATTATTTCACTGTGACAAAGGCAGAGCAGGGACAAAGAGACTGATTCTTGTAGTATATTTTAAATTAAGAATTCTCAAGCTTTAAAATAGATTTCTCTCTTTATATCCCAAAATACTTCTGGCCTTACCTCTATAAATTTACTTGCCCTACCTATACAATGATATATTAAAAAGCAGCACATTTTTCACCTTAACACGCAAAAATTTTATAAAAACAGTTTGACTTCTTCTAGAGTAAGTGAGAGTTATGCATATCGTTTTCATGCACAACGGTTTGTAGCCATTAGGAGAAAAATAATTATTTGGGTAACGGCCACAGTTGCTTAATGATCTCTTCTCTATTAAAAAAAATCAATTATTGTTTCTTAAATTTTCTCTGCGTGGTCATTAATTCTCTGTCTTGATTTATGAGACTTCCCTTGAGTTAATTATTTTTTGAAGACTTGCGGCGCTAAAATTTTATATTACAGTAAATGTAAATCTTTCTGTTTCCTAAAATTATTCTTACGAACTTCATTTTAAAAATGCACTTAAATATATTTTTAATTATTTAATAAGATACTTTAGTCTTGTGCATTTACAGAAATTGCTTCTTGGGGCTGAAGTTTGCAAAGGCTGCCTCAGGGGACAGAATGCAGGCTTTGGCTTGGGCTTCCAGGTGGTACCACATTGCCATCTGGTGGTTATTCGAATGCTTTAACTTTTCAAATTTCTGCTCTCATTTCTATTCTTGGCCAAATAAGTATAGAGCCATGATTGTTCTGTTTTTTCTTTACAATGATCTTTTAGGTGCTCACAAGCAAAAGCATAAAAGTTTCCCCCTCCATTATTTGGACTAATAAGAAATGGCCTTTTATCCTGTAGCAGCCCTGTGGACATTGGACAGACTCATAAGCACTGTTTTTGAACAAACTGATAATAATGCCCACCCAAAGTGCAAAAGTACCCAAAGGAAAGCAAAATGGTATTCTGGCAACACAACGGTTGCATTCATACAATTTCTGATCACATCATCCACATTCTTGCCATTGGCAGGAAGCTCTCAAACAGACCAAGGGGCTTTTGAGACAGCACAGCATCAGCACCTCCTAGGAACAAGGTTCAGGCAGCAGTTTCCTGCAGGCTGGAGGATGAGTCTGGGGGAGACAATATAATAATGATGTGCTATAAATACTTGTAAAGGCTGTTACAGCAACTGGAAAAGGCATGGCCTACGCAGGCTGGTACTAGATAATGTGCGGTGGGGTGGGGGTGGCCCATATGGCAGTTGTCCCTGGCCATGTCATAGGTGACAGATGTCATTTTTTTCATGGAAAATTGACAGAAGAGAATAGAAAAAAGACAAGAAACATGACTTTTAGCAAAGAGACAAATTGCAAAGGCAGTTTCCACCAAATACTATATAAAGCCTCTTTGTCCCCACCCCTGCCGCCTGCTGCCCCATTCATAGGAAGTATTGAGTTCTGCCTTGGTCAAAGGACACAGTTCTCCCTTCCTGTCCCCAAGCCCACTCAGGATTTCCAAGTCTCCTGCCTTTTGTTCAGGACAGATTTAGAGGTCACAATGGTAGAACTACAGGCTGTGGCAGGCTGCAGGTTGTCCACAGGTGACAAGTTGACAGGATTTCTGCACTCACCGCTGGCTCTCCAGGGATAGTGTTGATGGAAAAGGAAGAAGAAACAAATGAGCAAACAGCCACTGACTTTGACTTCACGGAACTGACACAAAATTCAAAATCAATGATTCTCAGAAGGGTAGGAAGGATATTCAGTTTCAAAAAGCACATTCGATACTAGAATATAATTTCGCATGTAGAAGATTTAAATGTACATTACATATATAATTCACATTCATAAATATGTAATTTGTGAGTAGAAAATGAAAAAACCATATTGTTTTCATAGCACAGAGTTCAGAAAATAAAGCTCAACTAAATCCCTCCCCTTGATAAGGTAATTCTCAAAAGGGTAGGGGTGAAGCTTCCCTAGTGAGTTGTATTAGAATCTCCAGGGGGTGGATTTTACATTATTTTTATTCAGTGGTGAGATTTACATGTCCACAAATTAGAATCCTCCCTAAACAGTGCTAGTTTTATGTCTGTATTTGGAATTAAGACAAACCAATATTTATGAAACACCCGTTACATGCTAGGCATTAAACCTCAGCAAATAACTGTTTCTGAAATGCAGATCAGTTTGGAGGAGAGAGGCTGCATGACCAGAGAATTCTTCATTTTTAATGGCATGAATTGAAGAGCGAAGTTGATATAATAATTGCTAAATAGTAATACTATGGTATTGTATATACAACTTTTTTAGGAAGACATCTACTATGTGAAGTCAATAAGTACTTTTTAGTAACCATGAGTTAAAATATCACATTCTCTGCTCTCTATTTACCATCTCTACATTGAAGCCACAATAACATTTCTTTCTTTTTTTTTTTGTTTCTGATTTTCTTTTCTTATTAAATCACAGCTGCGTACATTAGTGCAATCAAGGGGTACAATGTGCTGGTTTCATGTACAATCTGAAATGTTTTCATCAAACTGTTTAACATAGCCTTCATGGCATTTTCTTTTTCTTTTTCTTTTTTTTTTTCCAG
>CAUYRH010137365.1:0-25890 GCA_963574655.1 Perodicticus potto | reverse complement strand
TCAAGCTGTCACCCTGGATAGAGTGCTGTGGCATCCACAGCTCACAACAACCTCCAATTCCTGGGCTCAAGCGAGTCTCCTGCCTCCGCCTCCCAAGTAGCTGGGACTACAGGCGCCCGCCACAACGCCCGGCCATTTTTTTTTTTTGGTTGTAGCCACCATTGTTGTTTGGCGGGCTCGGGCTGGATTCGAACCTGCCAGCTCAGGTGTACGTGGCTGGCGCCTTAGCCTGTTGAGCCACAGGCGCCGAGCCTTTACATGTTTTTTTTAAATTTCTTTTTCTGGTTATGGGGGAAAGAATGAATATTTTCGAGGTGTCAACCATACACCAGGTGCCATATTGATATTGTCTCATTTAATCCCCATGACTCTACTGTCCGTACTTTTTAGGTGCAGTGGAAGCTCAGAAAGGCTGAGACACCTACCTAAGGTCACAGAATTAGCAGCAATGTCAAATATCAAACTAGGTCCCTCTGAGACCAAAGCCTGTCCTCCCAAAACTATATGACTCATTTGTCACAGCACATACTCCTGTCTGACTCCAAGTTACACTGAACTCTACCCAAGTCACATATAGTCATAAGCGTAAACACACCTACATAGGTAGGTGCAATCTTTCATATTTCTTAAACATTACATAAGATAGGTAAGGCAGTAGGGAACAGCACTAATCATTCCCCAACTACTGAGGCAGGCAGGCAGATGGCATTTAGCCAAAGTGGCCACAGGACATCACCCTCCTGAACACCATAACTCACAAATCCACAGCACTTACCATGTGCCAAACACCATGTTCTAAGCACGTTATTATGTTAACCTTTGTAATCCTCACAGCAACTCCATTATCTCTATTTTACCGATCACAAAACCAAGGCACTGAACATTTAGATAACTCGGTCAAGCAAAGTAACACAGCTGGTTAAGTGGCAGAGCAAGGGTTCTAACTCAGGCAGCCTGGTGCCAGAGTCCGTGCTCTGAAGCACTAAGCCGCACACACCACCTGGAAAGAAAGTAATAGGAATAATCAGTCAATGATTAAAATGCAGGCTGGGCCGGGCACAGTGGCTTGCACCTGCTATCATAACACTTTGGGAAGCCAAAGTGGGTGAACTGCTTGGGCTCAGGAGTTCATGATCAGCCAGGGCAAGACCCCACCTCTACCAAAAGTAGAAAAAAATAGCTGGGTATTGTGGCGGGGGCCTGTAGTCCCAGCTACCTGCGAAGTTGAAGCAAGAGGATCCATTGAGCCCAAAAGTTAGAGGTTGCCATGAGCTCTGACACCACACTTAACTTCAGGGTGACAGAGTGAGACTCTGTCTCAAAAAATAAAATAAAACAAAACGAAATGAAATGCAGGCTGTGGTAGTGGCCGGATGACATTTCCAACTTTGTATTCCCATATTCTCTGGCCCTAACGTGTAGCACGACACAAAGTTGTTCACAGGCTGGTTTCATGATTTCTCCATGATGAACAATCATTCTATTCAGTCTTTCCCATCGATATTTGAAACAAGAGCCCAGAAGGCTGGAGGAGCAGACCTCCAGGAAACTCTTTACACCCCTTGCCCAGGGAGAGATGTTTGAGAATGCTTGAGTTCAAACCAACAAAGCACTTGCCCGACACTGGGGGGTTTTGTCTGCATAGCCCTGAAAATACAGCCCAGGCAGTCCGATCAGCCTCACTCCATCATCTCTTTACAGCTTGGGGAAGAAGCCAGGTGACTGTTTCCACAGCACCTTCTGCTCTAATCCACCGGGGTCACCATGGAGAGGGGCAGCTTGGATAGCTAATGCTGTGAACACACCACGCAAACAGGATGATGTGGCAGTAAAGGCAATCACAACACGCCAGCGTGGCAGCATGCCAAACACAAGCTGCCCAGGCAGGACTTGCGCTCAAAAGAACTTTAATTGAATTCCTTTAGCAAGTGCAGCAGAAAAATTCATAATGAGGTTCCCCCACCCCACCCCCACCACGTCAGTCTGTTCTATGTCAGTTCGTGGATCCAGCAAAAAATCATTTTTAACAAGGACATGGGACGTGTATAGACGTTACCCTGAACATCATGTGCAGCAGGGGAAAACAATGATCAAATCCAAGGATTTTTATTTTCAAAGCAATTTAAGTAAGGCATTCTGCCATAATCAGCTTTACTACCCCTATTAGTACAGGAAAACAAGTTCTGAACCTGGCTCCCTAGTGAAAAATGCAAAATTTGTATAATTAAAATTATACTTGTGAAATTCAAACACACTTTAATTTCCTAAGGGCCCCCTAATCAAGTCAGAAGTTCGTACTAAAACCAATTATCTGCTTTGAAAACAGAAGAGGGAACATATATATGGAGCGGTCTTGTGGAGATTCACCACCCAATTCTTTCCTAGGTTCAAGCTTCCTAATTTGATCGTTTTTCCCCAGGTGGAAGAAATGGTGAACCTACTGGTTAGTTTTGATTAAGCAGTATGTATGTAAGTTGAACTGTTTTTGTTTGTTTGCCTCTAGCTACAAAAAGGACATATTTGAGAGCTATCGCAGAGGGAACTATGTTAAAAGGGATATTAAAAAAAAAAAAAATAGGCTGTACTGGTAAATACACACTGTGTTTCCACCCACCCCATCCCAGCTTGGCTTTTTTTTTTTTGAGACAGAGTCTCACTATGTTGTCCTCGGTGGAGTGCCATGGAGTCAAAGCTCACAACAACCTCAAACTCTTGGACTTAAGCGATTCTCTTGCCTCAGCCTCCCAAGTAGCTGGAACTACAGGCACACACCGCAACACCTGGCTACTTTTTGCTGTTGTTGTTGTTGTTGTTGCAGTTGTCATTGTTGTTTAGCAGGCCCAGGTTGGGTTTGAACTCACCAACCTCGGTGTACGTGGTCAGTGCCCTAACCACTGTGCTATGGGTGCTGAGCCTCTACTTGGCCTTTTTTCTTAAGACCTCACAGCAGTTTTTAAAATACTTTTCCATTACTATTTAGAATGGTCACCGGTGGGCGGCACCTGTGGCTCAAGGGGTAGGGCACCAGCCCCATATAGCAAGGGTGGCAGGCTCAACCCCTGCCCCAGCCAAACTGCAACAAAAAATAACTGGGTGTTGTGGCGGGCACCTATAGTCCCAGCTACTCGGGAGGCTGAGGCAAGAGAATCACCTAAGCCCAAGAGCTGGAGATTGCTGTGAGCTGTGACACCATGGCTCGCTACCAAGGGCGACAAAGTGAGACTCTGCCTCTTAAAAAAAATAAAAAAAGAATGATCCCTGTTTTTTTATTTTTTGTGAGATAGACTCTCAGTCTGTCATCTAGGATAGAGTGACATGGTGTCATAGCTCACAGCGACCTCAGACTCTTGGGTTCAAGCAATCCTCCTGCCTCAGCCTACCAAGTAGCTGGGACTAGAGGCACCCATCATGGTGCCCAGCTAATTTTTCTATTTTCAGTAAAGACAGGGTCCCATCTTGCTCAGGCTGGTCTCAAACTCCTAAATTCAAGCAATCCTTCCACCTCAGCCTCCCAGAGTGCTTGGATTATAGACGTGAGCCACGGCGCCCAGTCACTGTTTAGAATATACTAAGATAAAGACACCACCCTCCTTTCTAAAAGCAGTTCACAGCAGAGCTGGGTACTCAAGGTCCTTTCCAATAAGTCAGCAAGACCCAGGATTCTAGCCTCCTGCACCCGAAATGAGCAGCTTTTCTTGAGTAACTGGAAATTCTTGCACAAGAACAACATGGAAATACAGAATACTCTCCAAGACACCAAAATATTTAAGAAGCAGTTGTTGCAACGTTCCGTTTATATCACCAATATGAAGTGTTACTAGTCTGGGGCCCTTTGGCAGGGGAGGCAAAAAAAAAAAAAAAAAGGCTGTACACCAACAGATTTTCTTGGTCCCTCTGGAATTCACAACAGCCCTCTGATGCTGGCCTGGCATGCCACCCACCCAGGCTCTAGCAGGTAACCAGACAGTAGAACAAATGCCTCCAGGTTTCAAACTTTACTTTCCAGCATGTAGGACTAGAGGAAATAAAGGACAGAAACTGACACATGTGGCCTCCCTAGGCTGGAGAATACCACAGTAAAACTAATAGGGTTTGGTGCTAAAACTTTCATTGGAAGACTTAGGAAACACACACACACAGGCGCCCATGCAAGCAGGCAGAAGGAAACGCACTCAGCTGAGAACAAGTCATGGGAACCTCTACTTGGCTGGCCCCTTGCCTCCCTCCCATCAGAGCGGTCACCTTATTAATGTCACTCAGCATCACATTTTGCTACACTGGGTCTTTCTGCACTCTGTTCCCCTTGGCAGCCCAAAAGCCGGCTTTCCATTGTAAACTTCTGTTCTTTAGGAAACTATCAAAAGCTTTGATGGGAGGAAGAAAAAACTTTTACAGGGCCTCCAACCTCCCTCTTTCCCCTCCTCCAGTTTCTTCTCTTTGGGGCTTTATTCAACATCGATACATGCTCAAATCATGCTCTAAAAGTCGTTTACAATATGTCAGCTTAAAGAAAAAAAAAAAAAAATGCAACGGCCCGTTTATTTGCAATTGCCCAACGAGAGTAATTCTTTTCAGTGGAGGGTATAGATGAAGCCCTGAACACATTCCTACACCCCTTTTCTGTCCCTCCAAACAATAAAAATGTAAAAACGCAGATGAAGAAAGGCCCCTGAGGTGGCAGGAACGAGAATCTCTTGACCCCTGAGGAATGTATTCTCCTAGATCTTCTGAAGGACTCTCTCCCCAGAATGCATCATCAAGACCATTTTATTAGATTTTTCTAAACCCTTGAAATTGTCACATAATTGAAACAGAAACAGCAATTTAGAGCTCTTGAATGGATTTCTTAAAAAGAAGACTCTGTGCTTTCCCAACATGCCCCTCACCCCTTTGCCACTCTCACCCCTAAACCTAAATTTAAGGCTCTTGCACACAAAATCCCATTTATCTTATAAATCCTCCCCTGCCATAAAAGTTACACATTCCCCTAATGCCTTAGATTTCAGGACATTTCAGAGAAACTCATCCCAGACAACAGGCTAAAAAAAGAATCCATTAGCATTAACTTGCCTGTCACAGCCAGTGACAAATAAATGAATGTGATGCTTTCAGATTGGTCATTGGTAGAACTACCCCCAGGCAGATAAAGAGCAGGACTGGCTCCTGGGGAGACCTCTCACACAGCAGTGTCTCAGCTGCTCCCTCGCCTCTCCCCAGGACTTTACTCTCAGAGGCGGCAAAAACACAGGCATCAGATATGGAAAAGGAAATGAATTCCTAATGCCCATCGAGCATCCCCAAGATAAAGGCGGCATGCTATCTCGCCTCAAAAGCCAAGACTCCACGAGCAGGCCAGGGCACTGACACAGAATTGTCCAATCTCAACATCCTACTCTGCCCCTGGAAAGCGGCAGCAGTGCCAATCAACCTGTGAGCTGCTCTGGTGAGGTCTCCCTATGATGTGGGCTGTGCCATCCTTGGGGACAATAACAGATAACCAAAGCTTACACTGGACCTACAAGATGCAGGTGTCCCCCTATGCCATTCATATTCCTTAACTCACTAATCCCCTTAACAATTCTATGGTGAAGGTATAGTTGAAGCCCCATTTAAATGGAAAACAACCAAGGGGCAAAACCATTAAGTGATTTGTCCCAAATTCCATAGCTGGTAAGTGGCACTTAACTACGCTAAATGGGATCTTAGAAATTAAACAATAAAACAGGATTTTAGAAATTAGAATAAAAGATGACTTGAAGCTTCCCAGCCAGGTTATAACAAATTCTATTCTTCAGCCTGAACACTTTATAGTGGTCCAGCAAAGTGGGAGAACCTGAACTCTACCCACTCATGTTGGCCACAGCAGGGATTAGGGGCCGACTTTGCTCCAAAGGCCAACCCTAACCCTTACTAGTTCTGTGGTCCTCGGAAAGCTATTTATCCTCTCAGGCCTCAACTTACGCATCTGTCAAATGGAGATAATATTATCAACTACTGCAAAGAATCACTGTGAGGATTAAATCAAAGGACATTAAGTATATAAAATCTTAGTTCTGTGTCTATAACATACTAACTCACAGTAAGTGACAGCCATTTTTTTTTTTTTTTTTTGGCCAGGGCTGGGTTTGAACCCGTCACCTCCGGTATATGGGGCTGGCGCCCTACTCCTTTGAGACACAGGCGCAGCCTCAGCCATTATTTTTTTTAATTAGGATTTTTCTTTTTGATTATTCAAAATCTCAGAACTATAAAATAACAGTACAGCAGCCAGGCACTCACCTGAAGAAGAACTTTGCAGAAGGATGGAAGCTTGGCACCACCCAAGACAGAAAGGTGGGATGAGGAATATCTTGTCCCATGTGGGACCCAACGGCATACCTGTTGCAGCTGGACCAACCCTCTTGGGCTGCAGCTACAACCGCCATGTATGGCCCTAAGACCACACCCGCTCACTTCACATTACACAGAAGGCCGAGAGCGTGGTTCCAAACATGCAGATCCCCACACCAAGTGGCCACTCGGGCAAGGGCAACCTCAAGCTATGAAGTCATAGGTCAGACCGCTCTGAGCCACAGGACATACTACCTTGGTGTCAGACAGGAAATCTGGGATTCCATAATGAGGAGTGATGTGTTACTATCTACAGGCAGTGAGACCATGAACACAACTAAGGCAAGGACACAGTTAAGAAGTCTGGAATTTTGTCTACATCGTGGTCCCTTGTAAAGGAAGAAAAGAGAAGAAAGTAGAAGGTGGAAATGAGAGAGGAGAGAGCTCTCTGTAAGTTGCCACACACCCCAAAGATCAGAAGTGGTATGTGCCAAGAGCTTGCTCCCTAAGAAGGGTCTCTGGGTCAGTGTGAATTCAGGTTAAGCCACGACAAGTCCAGGGTAGAAGTTTCTCTGTGAAACTGCATCTGCCATAGTCCTACCAGTGACCCAGTTCTATACAGGTCCAAGAGCACCCAGAGCCTCCCATGGAGCATCCCATGAGCTCACACACACATACAACAGGCTCCCCGGAGCCCAGCAAAGAAAGCACAGATGCATGTGCTTTGCCTGCCCCAAGCCAGGCCACATGCTAGACCACTCTGCAGGACGTACTCTTTATGTCAGCTGCACCCTGGCCTTTCCAGCCATTCTCTCTTCCTACTTGGTCTATACGATCTGGGGCAACGACCACCTCCCTAGGAGCTTCGTTCTCCCGCCCTTGAAATGCTATTGCCACCTCCTTCACTGCACCTATACCAGCCTTCACCATCTCACGGGTCACCCCCTCCTCCCAACCTACAGCTGATACCAAGGAAGAGAAGAACTGGGTCTCCTTTGTCACTTCCCATTCCCTCCATCTAAATGGAAGTATATGATGTAAAAAAGCGCAGTCGTAGAGAGCAAAAGAGATTTTTTGAACTTGGTAAATGTGCTGCTGCCCTTAGAGTTTATTGTCCAGTGGAGACAACAGAGCATGAACCCAAAAAACCATAAAACGCAGAGCAAAGTGCTTATTAACACAGTCCCTGGTGCTGAGCAGAAACGTGATAAATAATCACTGCGCTACTGACATTGGCCACTGACTGCGTGAAAAGATACGACTTCGATCTGAGAGTCTTAATCCTGCAATCAAAAATAAAGTAAAATACACGGTCCACTCCACACCTACCACTGCACTCCCCTGGCTCTGGTGTTCATACCTGACAGCGAGTTAGGAACTTACCTATTTGCTAGAGCAAGCGCTCCATGAGGACAGGGACTTCATTGCGCTCTCCACGCTATCTATCCCCAGAACCTCACCTGGTCCTGGGCACACAGTTGGCGCTCAATGATGTCTGGTGAATAAATGAATGAGTGAATGCCGATCACACCTAATGGAGGTGATGTGCTCCATTTAAGTTTTTACTGATTTATTGTTATTGTTGGAAAGGACATAACCAAAGAAAAGGTAAGGTGCTATGGAAATTCATAGAAAGACGCATGACAGCTTCCAAGAGGGACAGCTTGATGGAAAAGGCGACAATTAGGCCACACACTTTGAAGAGGGGTCCACTATGTGCGAGAGAGAGGACAAAGGGCAGTGTGGAGACCAGCAACCACAACAGGGCAGCGGGGCTGTTCAGACCAGGGTGAGCGCTCAGTGTCAAGGCAGCAGAAGGAGAAGACTCCGTACAGACCTTGAAGGACCTTCAGTAGCAAGCTAGGAAGTTTAGACCGTGTGTATCAGGAATCAGGAAGCACCGACGGTTTCCTGAATCTCTCCAAAAGTGGGTGCAGCACACACAGAGGTAGCAATTAAGAAGGATCAGTCGAGCTCTTGTTAAATGAGCACACTAGATCAAACCAGGGGAGAGAGACGATGAACTGTATCTCCCTTGTGTATTCTTGGGGCTTTCGACCAAAGAATGCTTGGGTTTAAAAATTCAAAATAGGACATGAAGAATGGCTGCTGCCTCAGGGGGCACCCAAGATGGTCAGCTGGCTCCCCCGAGACTGCCTTCCTCCTCCTTTCTCGGGAGGCAGAGGCGGCTCACCTGTCTGCCAAAAAACATCTGACACAGAACGCAGGAGCTTCACCGTCCTAGGAGACTGACCTTAACAAAGAAACGAAAGCACGTGAGGAAAGGCAAAATCCAGGGAAAGGACATTTGGAGGACAAGGTGCCCCTCCTCCCGGAGCGGACACCTGCTACTGACTCAGAACGCAGGAAGGAGCAGAGCTCGCCGACAAGAAAGAAGCTAAGCCACTAATCCTCCAAGGTCCTCGCTGTTGTGGAAAAGGGCTGAAGCCACACCGCCACATCCTCGCTGGGAACGAGAAAACCCACCAGCAGGTCGGTTAACGGTGGCAGCCGAGATGACAGCTGCAGATCATCCAAGATGGCAAGATGTTAGAATGACCCGACCCACAGCAGCAAGGGAAGGCCAGATGCCGAAAACTCACCCTTCGCCCTTGAGAAGCTGCCAAGAAACCACTCCCCCAGAACAGGAGGTGTGCGTGTAAACGCTCAAGCTGCCATTGCACCCATCTGGATGCACGCTTAGCAGAGAACCTTCCAGAGCCCTGAAGCCACATCTGAAGACAAGATGGGAAGAAGAAAACCTGGCTTCTAGCTCAATCCTGCCACAGCTGCAGCAACCAACATAGCTTTGCGGGGCAGCAGCCACCTCTGCTGAGAAGGAGGGAGACTGGATTCCACTCATTCATTTAATTGCTGAATGCCAACCATCAACAGCTCCCTGCCAACAGCTCCCTGCCATCAGGGAGCTTGCATTCCAATTAAGATTTTCCTTTGGTCGGCTCGCCATGGTAATTTTTTTCATTCTATTAAAATAATTCTATGATGATATTATCAGCAGATATTTGCTGGGTGCTACTTTGTGCCAAGCTCCCAGCAAAGAATTCTGCATTTATCTTCAAAACAACTCCACATGGTGAGGACTCTATTTATCTCTCTCTTTTACAGTGGAGGAAACTGAGGCTTGGAGGGGCTTAAGTGAGTGGCCCATGGCCATTAGCTGTGACCAAAGGCAAAGAGAAACAGGCTGAAGGAACGAGATCTCCCTGGTTCAACGGATAAGGTTCTGGCTTCTAAAACTTAAGGAAAGAAATGGCGATTGGGGGGGGGGGGGAATGTTTTCTTACACACAAGGATAATTAGGACAGATGGTGAGTTACACCCAGACTAAAGTATGCTAAGGAGTCTCCTGGTTCCTCCACACATGAAAAAGAAGCCACAAGCTGCAGCAAAACTCTTCCAGGCTGCCAACACTTCAGCCCAAAGGGAACAAAGAAAAGGACAGGGAATGATCGATCCCTGCCATCATTTCTCCAACGGCTCCAAATTAAGTCATCTTTTTAGAGTAGCATGACCATTTTAATTTTTAAAAAGATTAAGGGGGGAAAACTCTTACATATTTTACAAAACGAAATAATCATCCGGAGAAATAGGAAGACATGGAAGGGACCTATCTTCTTCTCCTGATCAAACTGTACTTCTCTAATTAACGGCCACTAGTCTCCCAAGAGTCGACCCTCCACTTGTTAATAAAGCTCCATTATAC
This sequence comes from Perodicticus potto, assembly GCA_963574655.1. Taxonomy (NCBI): domain Eukaryota; kingdom Metazoa; phylum Chordata; class Mammalia; order Primates; family Lorisidae; genus Perodicticus; species Perodicticus potto. The sequence continues at coordinate 15,836 of CAUYRH010137365.1, read as the reverse complement.
TTCACTTGAGATGGGAACATTTACATTGCAAAGGGGGATAAATGAACTGCGGGATTCAAAACCCTTCCTTCGGTCGCTCAGTAAAATTCTGGTCAAAACAGAATTTTATTTATACGAGACATTAAAGAATATTATGACAGTACTAATAGGAAATCTGTTCTTCACTGCCACGGATTTTCTTTCGTATTAAGTTACAGTTTCTTTCCACCAGTCTTGTTTTAACACCTCCACGGAATATTTCTCCGGCAAGTGTTATAGCAAGGAGGAACAGCCAGGAAAGCAGAGAAATGAATTTTAACTGAAACGCATGCTGACATATCATTTACAAGCTCCTCACCCAGTCCAGGAGGAGGGGCACCATTCACCCTGCCACCGTGACCCTGACATGAAGATGCAGAAGTTTTACTGAAGAGAGATAAACAATAAATAAATAAGGCCTGACTTTAAAAGTTCTATATTCCTGCCAGCTGGGTTTTGGCCCCCAACGCTAACTACAGACTGGTAGCCAGGCTCAAATTTTTTTGGAAAATAACCACAGACAAGGAAGGCACCTTCTCCCGACTCTGTCCCAATTCCCAACCACCACACAACCTGAGCAAATACTGTGATGCCTTCCTGAGGTTGCGCAACTCCAGAACCATCTGAAAGGCTGGCCCAAGGGGTTGGATGGAGAGATACTACATGACAGTTATCAACGATGAGATACCATCAAGGAGGGAAGGGGAACTGCCTAGGCCCAAGAACAGGGAACTCAGAGTCCTGAGATTCTGGCTGTGGTTCTCCTAGGCACAACCTGCCAACTGAGCTGTCTCCTATTCCATAACCCAGGGCCATACCCCAAGGTACCCTCACAGGACACACACAGGTAAGGGGTCCTGTTCTGCAGACAGGTGGCCCGGGTGTATCTTTCGGACATCCATTTGTGCCCCAGTTTCCCCATCTATGTGATGGAGTTAACAAAAGTACCCACCTTCTAGGGCTGTGTAAGGATTAGGTGGATTAAGACCCATAAAACCCTTGCAACACTGCCTGACACATAAATTCAATTACTCGATCTTTCACGGAATTGGCGTGAGGGCCTAACAAAAATAACCCTAATAATAGTCAGTAATACTGATATGGTATTACCATGCCCCAGGCCATTTTTTTTTAAAGCATTTTGCCTTTATTAGTTTATTTAATCTTCAGAAAAACTCTATGAGATGGAGAAAACTAAGGTTCAGGCAAGTTAAGGGATCTGCCCAAATTCACATGGCTAAGGAGTGGCACAGTCATAAGGGCAAGAAAACCAACAACATAAATGGCTGATGATGATAATAAGTAGCAAGGCCCCTGCCACATACCATGCTCTTTTGTTCTTCACACAAACCTCCTAGCTCCTAGGGAGCTATCATCATCACTCCCATTTTACAGACGAGGAAACTAAGACAGCGAAAAGGTGGTCTGCCCAGGGACAACAGTCTCATGCCACAGGGATTCAGGCTGCAGCTGGGATTCAGAAGATCAACCCATGGCAAAGTCTTTTGCAAAGTGAAACATGCCATAAAAAGCCAGGTATTATTATTATTAAATCCCTAGAATTCTGTGATAAAATGTCCTTCCCTAAATGGTTTAATTTTTTTTTTTTGCAGTTTTTGGCCAGGCCCGGGTTTGAACCCACCACCTCCGGTATATGGGTTTGGCACCCTACTCCTTTGAGCCACAGGCACCGCCCCCTAAATGGTTTAATGTAAACTCATATCTAAAAGTCTCTCGGTTCACTTACAAATGGCTCAGACTTGGGACTGGGGCTTGGGAAAGAAAAGTACACTCTGACAAGTTTGAGAAATACTGTCTCATTTTCAAATTGAATGCATCACTGAAAAACCAAATGGTGAGCATGTTCAAGTGAAATACTATTTTCCTAGCTTTAAAGCTGGGGGACAGGGGTAACAAAGAGAAGAGGAAAATAGGTCAAACTCATGGTTTGACCAAGTCAGGGATTTTTCCAGTTTCCCTCTAGGGTAATCTGATCTAAGTTCTGAGCGATCAAATGACTAACCTGGAAATTTGAAGATTCACACTTATGGAAGAAACAGCAATTCTTCCAAACCCAAGAAATGCTGCTCATTCTGGGAAGGCTTCTGAATGTGAAAGACCACTCGTGGTTTGGAAACCAACTAAAACAGTTAAGACAACCCCAAAATCTGTGCTAAGTACAGAAATAATCTAATCTCTTTAGTTCATTAACTCCTATCATTTGCTTAAGCATTAGGAAGAAAATACGTTAAGAAAATATTTCATTCTATTCACTTAAGAAACTGCATTTCCTTTGAGAGAGAGAGAAGGAAATCATTAGCAGCCTTTAAACCTGAAATTCTCAAAATATCATCCACCTATATTAATATGCAAAACCTTCCTCCCTTTACATAATTAAAAGGTTCCGCTTCTGGGAGACTATGCTTAAAGAAATAAACCAAATTTGCTAAAGCCACAGCCCTTTCCCTTTATGACTTATTTAATACAAATCAGAAGCTTCAACTTTTTCCCTTTCCTTAAAAGAATGCTAAATCCACAAGAAGCAGAAAAAGTATTTCTTTCAATGTTATATGAGGAACAAAAACGTATAACTAAAAGTGAAAATCTAACATGTAAGCCATAAGCCCTTCAAATTTAACCTAAGTGCAGCTGTGTTCTTCTCACAGCCACACCTGGCAAGCTCGGCAAACACTATGTTAACTACACACTTCTAAAAAAGTGGAGCCCCATCTCAATTCTCTCAGCGAATCTTGTAGTACCCACTCTTACAAGGTTACATTTCCAGAACTTCTCCACCCAGGCACCAATGCTTACATAAATAAGAAGCACTGTTGGTTTCAAGTGTGCCCTGATTTAGCCAACCAACCTGAAATGAAGACATCCACTGCTTCCTCTGAGTTAGGGCTTTGCGGATCTATGAAGATGTTTTTTTCCAAGAAAAGATAAACTGTTTACTTAAATTCAAATTCTACTCCTTGCCATAAACTCCAACTTATAAGGCCGCAAAAGAGTACCCTCCAATAAAGGAGTCACAAGGAAATGTTCGCCTTTTCCTGATACAATCTCAGCAATGCTTAAAAAATAAACACAATGCTTGCATAAATATTGCAACAGACAGAGCCATGTGCTCTCATGAAAGATCAGACTTGTGCCTGCTCCCAGGTGGATGCTCAGAACCCACTGTGGGATGGCTAATTTGGAGATGCATGTTAGAACTCCTTGCACAGAACTCCTTGCCTGGACTTTTCACCATCACATGCTGATACCCTAAAGGAATGAACAGCATATACCAGATTTCAAAAGTGCATTGCCAAAGCCCTGTTTGAGACTTGAAATCCTTGACAACCATCTCAAAGTGCTAAAGTCTTATCAGTGATTCTTTACTTACCTTGGGTTGCGCTCGACGAGGAAATGCAACTTTGGGGTCAATCTGGGGAAAAAAGTGGAAAAGTAAGAGTTAATAAAGTGCTTTGAAGAGAAGAAAAAATAGGATTAATCACCTAATTATTAATCACTCATTTCTCAGGCTTATTACTCAGCTTTCAATAACTTCTTGGGCAACTCAAAAGCTCCTTAAACTTTGATCTCAACTTTAACCATCCCCCTCAAAATATAACTCTCATAATATAATATAGCTAGCCTTTCTGAAATGTCTCACTACGCTTTTCAAGTCTGTGATGTTCTTAATAAACCCAGATCTCACATATTCTTATTTAAGCAAGGGCTTCTTTTCCCACAGACACTGAATATTAAATGGTACCTGCACCTAATTTGTGATGCATGCCTGGGAGAAAAGACGGGAGGGAGCATCATCATTTGGGGACAAAATCATAACCTAAAAATTAAATGTCAGTATTTTTTAGCAGTAGGTAATAGGATGGCATTTTATTCTCCCTGATGAAAACTAAACAACACAGGAGGGGAAGGGGATTCCAAAAATGATTTAAAATCAAGAATACCCAAAAAACTCTCCGTTGACATCCAACACAATGCTCTGCTTGAATTAATTCACTAGTTTCAGGGAAAGTAAAGTACCCAGGATTAATCGAAAAGATCATTTATTCTGTAGTTAGACCTCCAAAGATTAAAAACTAATAATTTAAAAAGAAAAGGAAGCGCATGAACTAAATCTGTGTGGATTTTACCTAAAATTAGAAAAGAAAACCTATCATGGGGAAGGTTAAAAAAAAAAAAATTACTGAACAAAAGAAGTCAGAGTCTATGCAACAATTAAGGGAGTCCCCTACTCCAACCTCTATTTAAATGGAAAAACAGTCTCCATTCCAAATCAGACACTTGCAGAGCACATGATTCTCAGTCAGGGTCTAGCTTTACAACTCAAAACAATTCCCACAGCAGCTTTTTGATCTAACAGGATGATTTGAGGGAGAAAAAGTTATTGCACAGATAAAAAGAAGAGAAAGAGATTTTTTTTTTAATTTCCATTGTTGGTTTTCATTAGATTTCTAAATGTCAAAAATCTTTGGGTAAAATTCAACACAGAGGGCACCATGAACATGGCTCCGTGTTATTTATTTATAGACTCTGGCTTTCACATTAAAATTTTTCCTTTTTAAAAAGTAATTCTGCCATGGGAGGGAAAAAGAGTAATGCTTTGAGAAAAGTACTGGGTGGGGAGGTGGGAAACACACCCTAGGTGACAGTCCATTTGTTCCCTGATTTATCATATGGACTAAAACCCCCAGCCAGTGAGACATGCAAGGATTGACCACTTGTATTAAGCTAGTTGAAAGACCTAATAAAAGTCTTTCATTGTGTATTCTACCTTTAAACATCACCTGAGAAATGAGAGATTACTTTTTAAAAACTAAAATAGACAAAAAAATCTCTGAGCTAAGAAACTACCCTTTCATAAAGATTAACATTACTGCATCTACAGGGGTGTCCAGCACTGGCTAGAGCTTGTCTACAAGAGAAATACAACAGGTGTGGATTTTCCATTCTGCTGACCAAACGCAAGACAGAAGCGTCCTTTCATAAACACTCCCCCAGAGATTTTTTTTTTTTTTAGCTGATCAGCACACAAATCTAATTGTAATTGTGGGGTAACAGGTGAGGGGCATGGCCACGGAAGGGCCAGGAGCTGAAAGGAGTCAGATGGAATGAAGAAAAGGAAGCACTAAAAAAAAAAAAATTTAAATCACAAAACTAAAAAGCCAATTCAGAACTCCTGTAGTGTGTGCAGCAGTTATCAGCGAATGAAATCACAATGAGAGTTCTCCCATGTGCAAAGTTTACACACTGAGAGCTCTAAAGGAGAGGAGAGGTCAAGTTCAGTGCGGCAAATCCCCACCGTTTGCACATCCCTGTCAACTATATTTTTAAAACAAACAAAAAGAAAACTACCAAAAATTAAAACATTAGTTAGTTAGGTACAGCTCTACTTACTGTATCTACAAGTCCTCTAGGAAAAGACTAGGATACTATTTGGGATGTGAATGGCCGTTACCTAAACAAAGCTTTTAAGGTAACAGTAAACAAGATCCTCGTTTCCATGTCAATAAACCAACCGCTTCTGCCTCCTGCACTGAACGTTGAAACAAAGTCAAAAGCTAAGTTACACTAAATAATGGCAACCCAAACATGTCTACAAACAAGCAGGGAGGGGAAACTGTTGGCTTTGCACCTGAAACTGAGGGATCCAACCACCCGCCACCACAGAAACCAAACAGTGTTTCTCCCACCCAAACGGGGTAAGGGGGTGAATAATAAATTCCCAGATTTGCTTGGAAATGATTTTCATCCTTAATTTTACTAGCTTTTTTGAAATGTCTGGCCATGAAGTCAAGGACAGAAAAATTCTTCAGACATCCCTCATTACCTTACAAATGATTATTCCTGAAATTAAATTATCGATAAGTACCAAAAAAGGCCCAGCTGAAAGCAATCACAAGTCCAGTACAATTACTAAAGCCAGTAAGAGTTGGGGGGGGGGGCTCTTTTCTGGGGGAGAGGGGTACCACATCTGATCTCTTTGACCAGAGAGAGAGGGTGAATTTGCAAAATCGATTCAAGTACATGGAAGGTTGCCAGTTTCCTTTTTCTTTTCTTTCCTTTCCTTCCACAACACCAAAGGGGACTTGAAAGATCATCTCAGTCCATTTATTTTACAAAAGAGAAAACTGAGAGATCAGGAGCAACTTGACCAAGTTCAGAACAGGCAGCTGGAACCAGAACCCCATCTCTGGCCTTGTCCCACTACCTAACACAAAGAAATGAAGTTCCAGGCAGCCAAGCCCTGTCATTGTAAGACCCCTGCTCGAGGCAATTATATAAAAACTGTGGGTAAGTTCTGGTGGACTTAAAGGGAAGAGAGGTGAGGCAGGAAGCCAGCACTGCAGCTAAATAAAACCCTACAACCCCCCACTTAAATGTGTTATATACAGACACTCTTTTTCCCCTTCTTCTTCTGACCTCTATCTTGAGTCTTTTCCCCCTTCAACTCTGGATTTTAAAAACTTCTTATGCTATAAAAGTGCCCACAATCAAATTAAAAGGATCTGAGGGGACAAAAAGGAAGAAAAAAAAATCACTTTGAAACCCCGAGGCCTTATCAGCCTTAGATTTCACACCATCTGGAGTCACCCACTGGAAGCCTGGCTTGGCTATGCCAGCGTCCCTCCTTCCCTTCTCAAACGGCCCTCCAAATCCCAAGTGCCCCGAGAGGAACCTGTTGCCTGGACCTGTAATTATCACCCCCTTCCCTGGGTGCCACCCCGTTTCCCCCTCCGCAGCGAAGCCGGCTGTGCCTTCTCAAAGCCCTTTCCCCCAGCCACAGTTGGTAAGGGTGTGCTGGGCTCAGCTGACAAAGAAAAGTTGCATTTGCTCTCTGATGGAGTTTCTCTGCCCGGTCCCTTGGCCGGCGAGATAGCTTCTCCTAGACCCCGACCCCTCCCCACAAAGCCCAAGAATGGCAGCCTCCGAAGCGGCCGTGGGCCGGCTCCAAAAAGAAAACCCAAACCCAGCCGCTGCAGCGAACTTTTGAGCCAACTCACTAGCTTCATATAAAAGTACCCAGCTCAAGCTCAGAAGCAAAAAAAAAAAAAAAAAAAGACGCTGTCCCTTTAAATAGGGCTGTCAACCCAGATCGTTCCTGAAAAGGGGCCAACAACAAACAACATCAGCGACGATAGAAAGCAACCTACCGTCTTGGAATCTAACTCATGGTGGGGCTGACCTAATACTTTATCTACACTTGCTGGGTCTGCGAACGTGACGAAACCGAAGCCTCTGAAAGGAGACAAAGAGGGAGAAAAACAAACAAGAAAATGTGACACCATTGAAAGCAACAAGGAGTGAGACCTATTGCTGAACAGGGAGCAAAAGTTGCCCTCCATGCAGCCCCACTCCCACGGGCCACCCCCAATTCCTCTCCTGCCTACAGCCCTCCACCGAGCAAGAAAAATCATCAAGGTTAAGGGGGGAGTAGAACGGGGGCAGGCCGGGCGGAGGTAACTTGGAAAAGGCTGGTGGCTCACTCTTTGGACACCTCAGTTTCCTCTCCTCCCCCCCTTCCCTTTCTTAACGCTTTGTTTTATTCCGAAGAAAGCCCGGCACTTAGAAAGAGATTCACCCACCTACGAAGGGTCTTAAGAGTTTGGGGAGCTGCGAGTGTAGGGGAAGCATATTTTTTCTTAAAAAACTATATGAAAAGTGAATGAAGCTGAATGTCATTTTAAACAGAGAAAAAGAAGCCACGGGAAAATGACTTAAAGAGGAGAGATGGGTATCTCTGCATCCAGAGTTCAGCCGCAATTAACAATAACCTCTGGGGTTATGGGGGGCTAGTGGGGAGGGGAGACTAGGGCGCCGTTCGAGATGTGCCGAAGCCCCATTCTAATCCGCTTAGCTACTTCCGAAGACACCTCCACAAATAAAACTTAAACTTTGTTCTAAAATAAAGACAAAATCCAGAAGGGAATGGTTTACCTGGAGCGTTTCGTAGTGGGATCTCTCATGACCATACATTCTCTAATTTCTCCAAATTTGCTAAAATAGTCTCTAAGGCTATCTGTAGAGAGAGAAAGAGAGAGATGGGGGGGGGAGGGAGAAGGTGTGGAAAAAAAAAGCAATGCAAATTTTGATCAAGGACAAAAACCAAAAGTAGTTTTCTGTTGTTATTCTGTTTTGTTTCTGCATTTTTTGCACACGCGGGGGAAATTCGGCAACAGAGGTCGCGTAGAGGGCTCGGAAAGGATTTGCTATTAAAAAAAAAAAATAACCTTGCACAGGAGAAGTGGGGAGCCGATGGGGGGGGCTCCTACACCGGGATAACAAAGAGCAATAAAGAAGCCAAGAAGGGGGGGACCCAGGCGTCCCCCCCTCCCTCCCTTACCTGGTGAGGTCTGCCAGCTCAGTCCACCGATAAACATTTTACTAGAGGGAGAAAACATAACAGAAGTGAGCACCGATGTCAGATCGGCCATTTTGACGTGTAACTTACAAAAGCTAAAAGGAAAGCGGGGGGGAGCGAGAGAGCAAGAGCCGGGGAGGTGGGGTGGGGGAGAAGGTGACGGCGAAATGCAATCCAAAGGTGTGTAACTTCCACGGAGGGGGGACGCGCGGGAAGGGCGGGGGGGCGCGGGAGATGCCGGGCTCCGCGCACCGCCGTCCCCGCCGCTGCAAGGAGAGCGAGCCCGAGGCGGCGCGGTGGGCAGCGGCTGGAAACTTACCCGGGGTCGTGCTGGGAGTCGTTGGCGCTGCCCGAGGTGCCTTGGCTCCCATTTGCCTCCATATCTGAGCCCCCCCGCCCCCCCACCCCCAAAAAACCGAGCCCCACAGCGATCGGAGCGGAGCGGCGGCCGGCTCCGAGCCCCGAGATCTCCGCTCCCTCCTCCCCCTCCTCCCCCCCGCCCGGGCTCCTCTGAATCTCTCCGCGAGCGACGGAGCCGGGGCAGCGGCGAGAGCCGTCACACGTGGGCTCGGCTTAGCTCAGCCCCGCTGCCTCGCACACCCCCCGTCCCCGCCCCCCCGGCCCATCCCCATCTCTCCCCCTCCTCCTCCCCACCCCCATCTCCTCCTCCTCCTCCCCCCTCCCCGGCGCACGTGGGGCGGAGTTCTAGAACGTCGTGTAACCAATGCCGGTGACGTCACGCACCCCGGTGCGGCCCCCGCCTGCCCGCGCGCGCACACACGGCCCCCAGCGGCCGGACCCATGGGGGTGGCGCGCGAACCCCCGGTCCGAGGGGCCCCGCCTCCGGGCTGGCCCGGCAGCCGGCTAGGGGGAAGCGCACCCCGACTTCCCTGGATCACATGGGCTGCGGGGGGCGGGTGAATCGGGAGAGGGGGAGGCGCAGGGACTGGTAGCTGCTCCTCACCCGGACCTGGGAGAAGACGCCCCCCACCCTCTCCAGCTCGGCCTCTCCATTCAAGTTTGCCGGCCCTTGCCGCTCGGATCCAGGGATGGCACCAGCCGCCCGCCCTGCTCCGCGCCCTGTTTCCAGCCACCGCGCAGAAATTTAGGTCAAGGACGTCGGGAGCAAACCCACTCTCTGGCGCTCCTCGGGCGACACCCGAGACCCCCCAGGATCAGGGGGCTTCAGAATGGCGGAGACTTTGTGGCGCAAACACCGGCCATAAGTTTTATTTTCCTTTCGCTCTGGAAGTTCTCTCTGGCTCTCGCTCTACACCGGCACGTCTTGCGCGGCTCCCCGCCCTTCCCCAGCAGAGGTACGAATCCGTGCCCGGGAAAGGTTATTTTGGAACTTTGAGAAACTGACGCGATTCTAGTGGCGAGAAAGTGCCGAAGAAAGGGTTTCCGCGTTAATCATACAGCGTTTTAAAAATGTAATAAAATAGGTTGGTAGGGGTCAAGGTCAAAGGATTGGGGTTCAAAAGCAAATGTTTGTATGCAAATGAGAAAAAGTTTTGGAACGTCTCTGGGATGGGTGGTTATTTCAGGAAACCCCTCTCTAGCCCATTTGTTATATATTTTATTATTTGTCAAGTTATTTCTCAGACTTTGATGCCAAGATAGTAAAATACATACCATTGAAATAATCCAAGATCCCTTACGACCTGGCGGGGGATGGAGGGAGAAGGGAAGGGGCGGGCAGCTGGCGTAGCAGAAAGCCTCAGGCTCACCTCGGCCACCACAGGAGCAGTACAGTGCAGTGCAGGTCCAAACACACAGTAGGTGCTTAATAAATGCCAATTTCATCCCTTCGAGCGGTGAAAATTCCAAAAAGAAGATATTTGTAGCTTTCCAAAGACATGGCACACTTCTCCAGCAGATTCCAGGCTAGCCAAATTGAGGCTGGATCCAATTTATAGAGTATTTAAAAACAATAAGAATGCAATTATCCTTATTGTTTTAAATTATTACAATAAACTGAGTTAATACAGCATGAGGGGTAACATAAAAGTTGTGGTTCATCAAATACTCAGATTAATGTTAAGCATGAATTGATGACCAATTAACACTTCCATGAATTTTCATAGGATTAGGAGACAATGGAATACACTCAACATGAAAACTATACCAAATCCACTGTGGGTCTTGGAAAAATCAAATATTTGGAAAATATCAACACCACTGAAAGCCTTGGGTGACAGACTGGTAATCTCCCTGTCCCCTAAATTGGAATAATTCCTCCTTAATAGTATCCATGGGGTAGGGGTAAGGAGTTAAAAGTGAATCAAGGTTGTAAAAGTCCCTTTTTCATTGTAAACCTGTATGGGTCTTTATTGTCAACCACTACTCAATACGATTTTTAGAAGGTGATTTAAGGCTTTCAACCACATACCCAAGCATTTCCCCTCACTCCACGCTGCTTCCCAAATCTTTGGGGGCTTCAGAGCCAGTTGTTACGATGATAATTGTTTATTATGATTATTCTCAATAACAAAATGCAGACAACAGAGCTAATTAGATTGTGTTTTGAATTTTTACAGTGGAACCACAGACCATCTTGGTAGAAAGGCCTTGCTTGATACACCCTGCCCCACCCCCATTTTACATCAGTATCTCAGAGGTGCCAAACTCACCAGGCTCTGCCCCACCCCAGCCTGTCATTTGCTAAGGGGGGCTGTGCTATCAGTCCAATGCCACTTTTGGCTCTGCTGCCTGCATGTTTATTCTGTCCTTCAAAAGACAGAAGTGAGGTTCCTTATTCCCAGGCATAGACCTACACAAGCTGACACTTAACCGAACTGATTTAAAATCCTAAGAGGGGCTAGTGCTGCATTACAAAGTCAGTGGCTGAGAAAGAACTAGATTTTTAAGTCCCTCTTACTACGTTGTTTTTGCTTATTTATGATTAATTTATATGCAGCATCATTTATGCCTCTTGGCCTGTAATTTTGAGATTTGACATATGCAGAGTCATGTAACCACCACCATAATCAAGATGCAGAACTATTTCATTGTCCTGGACCTGGGACAATGTTGCCCCTTTGCACTACATTATTTTAATAGCTTATTACTATTATTATTATCGTTATTACACATTTCTTCTCCAACTCACTTACTCAGTGTAGCCCCTATATTAGGAAAATTCCAGCGGCACAATGTCAGTCCTCATCGCTTTTAAAGTCTCAACAGCCAGCTCGGCGCCTGTGGCTCAACGGGATAAGGCGCCAGCCATGTACACCTGAGCTGGCAGGTTCGAATCCAGCCTGGGCCCGCCAAACAACAATGATGGCTGCAATCAAAAAATGGCCAGGCGTTGTGGCGGGTGCCTGTAGTCCCAGCTACTTGGGAGGCAAAGGCAGAAGACTCGCTGGAGCCCAGGAATTGGAGGTTGCTGTGAGCTGTGATGCCATGGCACTCTATCCAGGGTGACAGCTTGAGGCTCTGTCTCAAAAAAATAAAAATAAAATAAAGTCTCAACAGCCCATGACAATGTTGGACACTCCCTTCTTGAAAGTCAATCTTCCAGGCTGGGTTTAAATATCACTGATGCCACTTAAATTAAAATCTTGCGCCCTGACCTTCCGAGGAGCTCTAGGCTCTGGTTAATTTGCTATTCGGCATCTCCACTTAGCTTTCCTAAAGGCACCCCAAATTCAGCATGTCCAAAGACTGCACGCATATTCTTTTCCCTAAACCTGACCTCTTCTTAGATTCCCTCTGTCAGTGAACAGACCCCAGCAAGTCCAGAGATCCTCTTCCTCACCCCTTCCTACATACAGTCCATCATGAGGGTCTGTGGGTTTCACTTCCTGAATCCATCTTTCTTGCTACTGCATCCCAGATTTCTCCCATGAACCAAACAGTGTTCCCATATCTACTCTCACAATGCCTATACGTGTATGCCTGGAAATCTTTCCCAGACCTCTCCGCCAGGGTCAAATGCCCCTCGGTATGCACTGTTACCCTGCCAGAACGTCCTCTGTGTACCTTACCCTGTGTGATCATTTGCTTCATTGCCCATCTCCTCCACCAAGCCATAAGCTCCCATCCCTTTCTGCTCTCCATGTACTAGCACAGTGCCTACTGGTGCATGGCTGATGCTCAATAAACGATTATTGACTGAATAAATGAGTGAGTGGATGGACAAATGAACGAATGAAGGTCAACATTTAATTTCATTCTAGGATTTCTTGTATTCATGTTTATAAGACAAATTGGCTGCAATTTTCCCTTTTCATATTGCCTTTGTTTGCTTATACTGGCCTCATAAAATGAACTGGTAAATGTTCCTTCTTTTTCTGTTTTTTGGAACAGTGTGTATAAGATTGGAATTATGTGTTCCTTGAATGTTTGGTAGAACTTGCTGGTAAAATGTCTGGGTCTGGGATAGACATTTTGCGGGTTGATTTTTAACTACTGATTCCATTTCTTTAATGGTTATAAATCTCTTCTGGTTTTCTATTTTCTTCTTCAATCCATTTTTATATACAGTATTTTTCAAGGGAATTATCCATACCATCTAGATTTTCTTTTTTTTTTTTTTTTTTGAGACAGAGCCTCAAGCTGTCACCCTGGATAGAGTGCAGTGGCATTACAGCTCACAGCAACCTCCAATTCCTGGACTCAAGCGAGTCTCCTGCCTCCACCTCCCAAGTAGCTGGGACTACAGGCGCCCGCCACAACGCCCAGCCATTTTTTTTTTTTGGTTGCAGCCGTCATTGTTGTTTGGCGGGCCCGGGCTGGATTTGAACCCGCCAGCTCAGGTGTATGTGGCTGACGCCTTAGCCCGTTGAGCCACAGGCGCCGAGCCACCATCTAGATTTTCAAATACGCTGACAAAATGCTATTCATAGTTTTCTCTTTATATATTTTAATCTCTGCTGTATCTATCCATAATGTTTATTTTTTCCATTCCAAATATTATTTTATGCATATCCTCTCTAATTGAATCAGTTGTACCAGAGATGTATTTTTTAAAATGAGTGTTTTCTCTATACTCTCTATTAGGATTTTCAAAGAATAAGATTTTAGTTTTAATACTGTTTCTTTTTCTGATTCAGTAATTTTTGTTGTTCTTATTATATAACATATCATATTATTGTTTATAAGTAAGTATATATAATATATGGCATACTATATATAAGAATATAATGCATTATGGAATATTAATATATGTTATTCCCTAATGTTTTTCTCAGGTTTATTTTGTTGCTATTTTTTTTAATTTCTTGAATGGTGGCTTAGGAAATTAAAATTTAGCCATTTATTTTCTGATTTTAACATTTAATACCACAGCTTTCACTTTAGGGACCACTCAAACTACATTCCACAAGAGATACATGCTGGACGCATTTGCTTATGCCTGTAATCCCAGCACTTGGGAGGCCAAGGCGGGTGGATTGCCTGAGCTCGCAGTTTGGAGACAGCCTGAGCCAGAGCACGACCTTGTCTCTAAAAAACATAGCCAGGTGTTGTGACAGACGCCTGTAGTCCTGGCTACTTGGGAGGCAGAGGCAAAAAAATTGCCTAAGGCCAGGAGTTTGAGGTTGCTGTGAGCTATAACACCGCAGCATGCTAGGAAAGGTAACAAAGTGATACTCTGTCTAAAAAAAAAAGATATATAGACTTTTTACTACCATCTAGGTAAAAAAGAAAGTTTAGATTTCAGATACATTTTGTTATTTGACCGATAAATCCATATAGGTATATTCAAAGGGTATTTGAAGTTATTTTTTAGTTATTAATGTCTATTTAACTGATTTAGACTCAAAGAATATGGTCTATATGAAACGGATTCTTTGTTATTTATTGAAACATGCTTTGGTACATGGTCAATTTTTATAAATATTTCTGGTGGTTTTGAAGAGAATGTATATTTCCTGAATTGTTAGGTATAGCATTCTATATGGGTCCATGAGGTCAAGCTTGCTAATTGTGTTAACATAGATTTTCTGTAGCCTTACTAATATTTTGTCTGCTTGAGCTATTACTTTTTATAAAGGTACATGAAAATTTCTATATGACTGGATTTGCCAGTTTCTCCTGTATATTTCTCAAATTTTCATCTATTTTTTTAATGTTACCAGGTACATCAGAAAGAACTTAAAATCTCCCTCTATAACTGCATCTTCTACTTTTACTTCTTGCTTTATATATTTGGAGGGTATGCTATTAGCTGCATATAAACTTAGATTTACTGTTTATAAATTCAAAAATTTGCATTTGACCAATGAATACATACAGATATATTTTAAGGGTATTTGAAGATACTTAGTTATTAGTGTCTGACTTACCTAAATTAGAGTTGTTAACAACCTTTGGGTTGTTTCTAGTTTTCTGCTTTTTTTCTAGTTCTTATCTTCCAGTGTATATGGGCCCAAATTTCTCTGGAGTGATTGCTTGTCATAATGTATGTGAATGTGAAACTTTTCAAGCCAATGTTAGCTGGTTTCCAAACTGGTATTCCAAATGTGTACTCCTACTAACAATGAATTTTTCCTTTATTATTGGCACAGATGGCCTTCATTCCTAATGCTTTTTGCTTTAAAGTGTACTTTGTCTGGGATAAAAATAACTATTATTAGTTACCCTTGCCTAATACATCTGTTTTCATCCTTTTACTTTTCCACGTCCTGAAGTTTTTTACTTGAATCCCTTGTAAACAGCGTATAGCTGGCTCTCATTCATTTACTCTGTTATTCTTGTTTTATTGTTAGGTATTAAGTTTAGTTTATTTACATTTATTGTTATTGCGGATATTTTTAAATGGATCATAGGGGCATAAAATTATACTAATCACTTGGCTCAGTGCCTGTAGCTCAGCCGCTAGGGCGCCAGCCACATACGCCGGAACTGGCGGGTTTGAATCCAGCCCAGGCCTGCCAAGCAACAATGACAACTGCAACCAAAAAATAGCTGAGTGTTGTGGTGGGTGCCTGCAGTCCCAGCTACTTGGGAGGCTGAGGCAAGAGAATCGCTTAAGCCCAAGACCTTAAGGTTGCTGTCAGCTGTGATGCCATGGGACTCTACCCAGGGCGACATAGTGAGACTCTGTCTCAAAAAAAAAAAAAGTATTCACAATTTCTGGTACAACACACTGTCATCATTGAGTATACTTGGGACCTTATTTTGCTTGTTGATGCCGTGAGCATCTGTAAACTTATATCCCACCAGAGAGTTAAAACAGAAACAATGATTGAACATCTCCCTGAGGTGCTCTTCATCTCATTCCTCCAATTAAAGTAACTACTAATCTGAATCTTGTATTTATTATTCTTTTGCTTTTAAAAATGTTTTATTGGCTCGGCGCCTATGGCTCAACGGGCTAAGGCGCCAGCCACGTACACCTGAGCTGGTGGGTTCGAATCCAGCCCGGGCCCGCCAAACAACAATGACGGCTGCAACCAAAAAATGGCCGGGCGTTGTGGCGGGCGCCTGTAGTCCC
>CAUYRH010137363.1:0-29358 GCA_963574655.1 Perodicticus potto | reverse complement strand
AATGGCAGATCTATTTTTAGATCTCTAAGTATTCTCCAAACATCCTTCCAAAAGGAATATATTAGTGTGTATTCCCACCAGCAATGCAGAAGTGTTTCCTTTTCTCCGCATCCACACCAGCATCTCTGGTTTTGGGATTTTGTTATGTGGGCTAATCTTACTGGAGTTAGATGATATCTCAAGGTAGTTTTGATTTGCATTTCTCTGGATTAAGGATGATGAGCATTTTTTCATGTGCTTGTAGGCTGTGCGCCTGTCTTGTTTAGAGAAGTTTCTCTTCAAGTCCTTTTCCCATCCTGAGATGGGATCACTTGTTCAGATGTCTTTGTTATAATGTGATTTTTGGTCTTCTGGGTATATACCTAGTAAAGGAATTACCTTTTAGTTATTTTAAAATATATCCTATTTTACTGTTAATTATAGTCACTTTGTTGTATATTTTGTTTTTTTTTTATTAAATCATAGCTGTGTATGTTGTGTATTTCTTATCAACCTGCCAAATCTAAATATTTACTTCAAATATTTGCTCTTACAAGTTGGGGTTCATTAGCTTTTCCTTTGCTAAAATTTATACATGATCACTTTGAAATACCCCTTGAGTTTTACTAAGCAGCTAACACTGATCTCGTAGGGATTGAACAATAATTTAGGACATGTTAAAAGAGACTTTATTAATCCAAACAAGCATTAAATAAATGAGAGCTTTATTTATTTGTCACTTGCCTACAGGTGGATTCACCAATGAACTTGAAGCATCCTCATGACCTAGTCATATTAATGAGACAAGAAACAACAGTTAACTACCTCAAAGAATTGGAGGTGAGGCAACTGAACACATGAAATGGAGTTGAAACTTACTGCATTTCACAGGTGCTGTTTTGTTCAAAGAAAAGCTAAAGTGTATTATTTCTTAAGCCAATTTTTTTTTCTTTTTTTTAGAGACAGAGTCTCACTATATCGCCCTTGGTAGAGTACCATGCGCCACAGCTCACAGCAACCTCCAACTCTTAGGCGTAGGCGATTCTCTTGCCTCAGCCTCCCGAGTAGCTGGTACTACAGGCGCCCGCCACAACGCCCGATTATTTTTTGTTGCGGTTTGGCCAGGGCCAGGTTTGAACCCACCACCCTTGTTATATGGGGCCGGTGCCCTACTCACTGAGCCACAGGCGCCACCCAGATCATTATTTTTTAATCGTCTTATCAAAGTGATATTTGAGCAAGAGTAAGAGAAACAGACTACCCTAGGTTGGGTATATGCCTGCCACTTAACTCACTTATCTTTGAAGAAAGTTTTTATATTTAAGTTTTTCATTATATTAAGTTTTTTTTGTTATATTAAGTTTTTATTATCTCTGATGATATTCTTAGAAAAGAATTTGGGTAAAATTTTTTTGAAACAGGATCTCACTCTGTTGCCTGGGATAGAACGCAGTGGCGTGATCATAACTCACTACAACCTCACATTCCCAGGCTCATGCGATCCTCCTGCCTCAGCCTCCTGAGTAGCTGGGACTACGGGCATGCACCACTATGCATACCAACGTTTTTCTATTTTCTGTAGAGATGGAGTCTGGCTCTTGCTCAGGCTGATCTTGAACTCCTGGCCTCAAGCAATTCTCAGGCCTTCGCTTCTCAGAATACTGGGATTATAGGTATGAGCTATTGCACCTGGCCTTAAAGTAATAGTTTAAGATAGAGTAATATGATAGTATTTTATTTGAATATACAAGGAAATGATAATACAGAGTCAGGATAATGATAACTTTGGAAAGTTAGAGAGGGATTTAGAACCTGTGAAGAAGAACTTTCATAACTCCTTTTTTAGTCCTTTTTAAAAAACCACTGAAGCAAATATGGTAAAGTGCTAGCAGGTGATAGATACAGGTGGTGGAAACACAAATGTTTATGTTATTCCTCGTATGTTTGAAAAAATAAATATTTTATGTGAATAGTTCACCTGGAACACCAAACCAGCAATAGCATCATGTTCTGTGTCTTGAAACAGACCCATGGGCTTGGGCAATTCAGGAAAATTTTAATGCAGAGCCTTTCTGTGTCAGGGAAGTTAAGTTGGCAATACTTTATGGGTATTCAGAAATCCTATTATGAAGGCATCTGTGTGCCAATATGATAAATATCATGATGTCCATACTTTCTGTATATGAATATCTTTTCTAGAGCAGCTTGTGTTTGTTGACTAAGTTAACTAAGGCCATTCTCAGAATCCTTGTCTTCCTTCAGAGAGTATCCTCTGACTTCTTTAGCACTCTTGAATTATTTCTCTTCAATGGTATTTGATCTAAAATATTAGAAGACTCCATTCTGTTCTTATTTTCTTTTCAACAGAAACAATTAGTCGCTCAAAAAATTCATATAGAAGAGAATGAGGACAGAGACACAGGACTGGAGCAGAGACATAATAAAGAAGATCCAGACTGCATCAAAGCCAAGGTGCCCTTAGGGGACCTGGATCTGTATGATGGCACATACATAACTCTAGAGAGCAAAGACATCAGGTAAGGAGATTCTCTTTTCAAACATAAAATTTGTTTTTCCAAGCAGACCTTTTCCAAATTATTAAGAAATTATTTCTATAATAAGAGTAAGCTTTGGGTGGTGCCTGTGGCTCAAGGAGTAGGGTGTCAGCCCCATATACTGGGGGTGGTGGGTTCAAACCCAGCTCTGGCCAAAACTGCAAAAAAAATAAGAGTAAGCTTCAAGTACAGATGAGTTTATTGGAATTCAAAAGTTCAAAATGCATACTACATGTAAAATTCTTAGAAATTTATTAAAATACTTAATCCCACAGTAGAAAATCGAATAGTAAAGGAAAAAAACCTACAAATTTCCAGTAAACATGTGGAAAAAACATTTCTCATAAATGGTGCAAATAGGTACAAATTAAAACATTTAGGTAGTTTTTATCTACCAAATTGGGGAGGGGAAATCAAAAAATCAATAACTTTTAAGTATAGAGGCTGTCAATAGAAACGTAAATTGTTTTAACATTTTTAGAAACAACTCGGCAGAGTTATATTAATTTTTTAAAGTCCACAGTCTTAAACATTCTGTGACCTACTTATTATTTTTCCTCTAGTTCTTGATTTACCCCTTTAATCTGAACTCTGAAAATGTTTGACTGTCTCTGGCAGCTATGTGAAAAAGTATAAATTTGGCTAATATTGGTTGCAAAGTTGAGATGTTATGAGAATATGGGGAAAATTTGACATTTCTTAAAGTGTTGCTTTTTTCACCTTTCATTCATTCATCACTTCTGGCTTCTTGATTGTAGCCCTGAAGATTATATAGACACAGAATCTCCTGTCCCTTCAGACCCGGAGCAACCTGATTGTACTAAAATACTAGAGCTTCCATATAGTATACATGCTTTTCAGCACTTGCGAGTAAGTAGAAAATTTCAGGGTTTTTTGTTTGTTTTTGCATTTTGTTTTCATTTGATCTCTCACTTATACAAGCTATTTTTCTCTTTTCTCCTTCCAGACAGCTTTATAATTTTATAAACGTCTATTTCTTATAGTTCCTTGAAAATGAATGCTACAAGATACTGAATTACTTGTGATCTTTTATGTCCTTTGTGTTTTTTCAATCTTTTTCTTTTTTGCAGGGTGTACAAGAGAGAGTTAATCTTTCTGCACCTTTATTACCTAAAGAAGATCCAATCTTCACATATTTATCTAAACGGTTAGGAAGAAGTATAGATGACATAGGTCACCTCATTCATGAAGGCCTGCAGAAGGTAAGTCATTAATGACTTAGACAGCCAGGAAGCACTGTGTAAACACAAGATATTTTTCTCTCACAAAATACTTGCCTAGCTTGTTTTTATCTAGCAGGGGTGGCCAACCTGCAGTCTACGGGCCACATGCACATTATGTGAGGATGTTTTTTTGCTTATCTGTGGTGCTGGATGTTGTGAAAAGTATGCATGGACCTTTTATTTTGTTCAGCAGCTTTCATT
The DNA here is from genome assembly GCA_963574655.1 of Perodicticus potto. Lineage (NCBI taxonomy): Eukaryota > Metazoa > Chordata > Mammalia > Primates > Lorisidae > Perodicticus > Perodicticus potto. Next base: position 25,379 of record CAUYRH010137363.1, on the reverse strand, counting down.
AGTGTTTGTTTATTTAATGTGTGGCCCAAGACAACTCTTCTTCATCCAATGTGCAGCCAAGAAGAAAAAAGGTTAGATAACTCTAGTAGAGGATGATTTAAAATTATGATTACATTAATATAGATTATATAGATAAATGCTAGGGAGAAACATGGAAAAACTGGTCTCCTTTACCAGGAAGAGATGCTGAAAAGTTTTATTAAACTAATTCATGAAAAACAAAATATAAACTAATACCAGCAACCAGTGCTTATAGGCTAGATTACACATATATAGTATGGAAAAAGATTTACTGTTTTAGTGTCTGTGGTGTATCTACACAAAACATATAGATTGTCACTGTTCTGTGAACCAGCGAAAGAATCACCACCAGCAAAATAAAATCTTACGTAATTTTATTTTATTTATTTATTTATTTGAGACAGGGTCTTGCTCTGTCACTAGAGTGCACTGGCATCATTATATTTCACTATAACCTCAAACTCCTAAGTGCAAGCAATCCTCCTGCCTCAGCCTTCCAAGGGGCTGGGACTGCAGGTACAAGCCACCACACTTCAGCTAATTTTTCTATTTTTAGTAAAAATGGGGTCTCACTTTTGCTCAGGCCTGCCTCAAGCAATCTTCCTGCCTAGACTTCCCAAAGTACTAGGATTACAGGTGTGAGCCACCATGCCCAGCAAATCTTCGATAATGTTTTTTCAAGGAAACATCCACTTTAAAAAAATGAAATAGGAAATTATGTGACATGACCCAGGAATTTAAATGTATCTGTCATTCAGGATGACATGGGAATTTAGAAAACAGTATTTGCTCTTCTATGTGCCTTAAGGAGTATCATAAAATGTAGGTTAGTTTTTAAGCAACGTTAATTATAGTGGTGTAAAATAAGATGTGTAATTGCAATATTTATATACACTTTGTTGAAATACATAGCTCTGTGCATCAAAACAGGACTTTATAGGTAAGAGATTATTTGACTTTCAATTCATCATATGATTATTATATAGCTAAGTTACCATCTTCATCTTGTTTTTCATAATGTAAAACATTTCCATTCCAGAACTTGATAAGGGAAAACTGGCCCAAGATTTTACAATATTCTTCAGAGGATGTTTAGGTCAGAGTAGACCATAGTGGTAAGTGTTCTGTAGAAAATTAGAGGGTGACTGGGTAGCCACATTAGATTAAGCAGTTGAGATTAACCTCTCCGGAAGGGTAAAATTGAAGCTAATACCTGAATGACAAGAAGGAACAGATATTCGAAGATCAGGGAAGAGCATCATAGGCCAAGGCAGAGGCCTTAAAGACAGCATGAGCTCTGGTGGTATATAGTGTGCTTAGGCTACCATAACAAAATACTGCTCCAGACTGTTTCTACTCAAAACACTTCTGACACCAAATGTGTGGGGGTTTCCTTACACCAGCCAATTCTTCCAGTGCCAAGTGTGTGTCCTTCCCAATTCTGACTTAACTACCTGGAAATAGCACAGACCCCATAGGTTAGGAAATCAGTCCCAGAAGACTGCCCTGGCTTCAGAGGCCTATTACAAGTCAAGGCCACCCAGCCAACCAGCTGTAAAGTCGAGGTTCCTATCACCCCCTCCTCAAATGAAATAATTTGCTGGAGCAGCTCACAGAACTAAGGAAAGCACCATTAGTATTGATTTAGTAAAAAGGAAATCAAATTCAGAGACAATCAGATGGAAGAAATGCACAAGACAAGGTGTGGGGGAGGGGTACACAGATTTGCTGTGTCCTCCCTAGGCACAGCTCCTCCTAGCACCTTGAAGTGTTCACCAACTCAGAAGCTCTCCAAACTCTTTGTCATTTAGTTTTGTCTTTTTTTATGGAGGTCTCACTATGTGAGCACAATTGGTTACATTATAGGCCATTAGTGATTAACTCAATCTCTATCACCTCTCTCCTTCTCAGAAGGCAGGGACTGGTTACTGTCGGAGGTTGCTGAAAGTTTCAACCTACTTATTCCTTGTTATTTCTGGGACCAGCACATGTCCTGAAGCTATCTGTGGGCTACCAGCTACCAGTCATCTTATTAGCACCAAAAAAAGCTCTTATCCTGTGATACCACAGGTTTTAGGAAATGTGTATCAGGAATTGGAGACAAAGACCAAATATATATTTATACCACAGACTTGGTGGCTTAAACAATAGCAATTTATTTGGAGGTTGAGAAGTCCAAGATCAAGGTGCCAGCAACTCAGTTCCTGGTGAGGCTCTCTTCCTGGCTTACAGACAACCCCCGTCCTTTTTGTCCTCACATGGCCTCTTCTGTGTGCATGCACGAAGAGGGAGAGGGCACTGACCCTTTTAAATTTGGGCCCAAAACCTTATAACCTCATTTAATGTTTATCCTTTCTTCACAGGCCCCATAACACTTCAACATATGAATTTGGGAGGTGGAGGAGGCAAACATTGAGTTCCTAACCCTGTGGCATGTAACCAAATTCAGGCTAATATGGCTGGAGCCTGGTGAGCATGGTAGGGAATGAAGCCAGAGAAACAGGCCAGCGCCAGAGGACATAGGGCTCTGAAAGCCGGAGTGAGGACTTTGATTCTTACTCCAAGTGTACTGAGAAGTGAGAGCAGAGAAGCAATATAATGCAATTATTATTTTCTTAAAGATCACTCTAATAGTGATACGGATAAGTCACTGAAAGGAACAAACCTGGAAATAGACCAGTTAGAAGGCTCATGGAATAGTTCAAGAGAAAGATGAAGATGGTTTGGACTAGAAATGATTAGTAATGGAAATGGAGGGGCTTGACCCTTTCTTGGATATGCTTGGGAGTTTAGAAGCTGATGAGGTAGATTTGGGGAATGAGAGCAAGAGAAGAATCAAAGATAATGCCTAAATCATTGTCATCTGAAGGAAAACAGACATTCGAGAAGAAGCCAATTTGAGCCCTGAGGTGCTCCCACATTTAGCAGGCAAAATAGACCAGACAAGGTGTTGTGGAGAATGTAATATTCTTAAGAGCCAAGAGAAAAGATGTTCAAAGGAAGAAGGGAGCAACTAATAGTAACATCCAAACATTTACAAATTTAAAGTTTTTTGGTGTGTGGTTTTTTTTTACATACCTGGTGGTGGACAAATTGGTGGAAAAGAACTAATAATACTTGGAAGAGACTTCATAAGAAATCTTATGGAAAGACTTTAAAGCATTGGTTGATTTGGGAAAAAAAAGAAAAAAACTTTCTCAAAAGGCTCTTAAGAGTAAAACCTCAGTCAGAAGCCAATTATATAAGAATCCCACTATCCCTTAACCAGCTTTTCAAGTGGTAGTTCAGGTGATTTGTACATGGTACTAAAATCCTTAATTGCATCATTCAAAAGTCAATTTTTTTGAAGATAGAATACTTAAGGATGAATATTATAGAACTATACTTATTTTAATCTTAAAAGTAACTTTAAAATAAACTATTTTAAACCATATTTAACTAAATGTAAACGATTTTTGATTATATATTTCTTTTTAAAATAATTGGTCCTCATAAAAAATTCAGACTATAAAATTCATCAAAAAAGAATATAAAAGTAATTTTTGAACCTAGGTTGAAAAATTTCCTGTTTTTTTTAAAGACAGAGCTTTGCTCCATCACCCCTCCTATAGTGCAATGGTGTCATCATAGCTCACTGCAGCCTTAAACTCCTAGGCTCAAGTACACACCACCACGCCTGGCTAATTTTTCTCTTTTTTAAGATCTCACTCTTGCTCAAGCTGGGCGAGAGCTCCTTTCCTCAAGCAGTCCTACTGTCTGGGCCTGCCAAAATGCTAGGATTACAGGCGGGAGCCATCACATCCAACCTGTAATATATTCTTCTGGAGTTTTGTTTTTACACATCTTTTTAGTTAAAACTTAATTATTCCCATAGGATATATTTTTAGTGATGGAATTGTGGGGGTCAACACAATCACATTTTTAAGGCTTTTGACATACATGTTATCAAATTGTCCCCCAGGAATACTGTAGTAACTTAACATTTCTACAGTTAATATCTAAATTTAATATATAATATAGTGTGTCTAATAATAAATATTGGTATTCTTTTTAACCTTTACCAGTTAGTAAAAGGAAAACTTGTATCTTTTTCATTTCTTTTTCCTTGTGAAGTTACACATATTTCGTAGATATTTCATATTTTTTGAATTGTCTGTGGTTTTGCCCATTTTCTCTTGTCTTTTTGGCTTTATGTTTAGATTTCTAGAGACAGAGTTGTTCTGTCACCCTAGCTAGAGTAAGTGGCATGATCAGACCTCACTGCAGCCTCAAACTCTTGGGCTCAAGCAGTCTAGCTTCAATTTCCCAAGTAGCTGGGACTATAGGCACATGCCACAATGCCCAGCTAATTATATGGTTACTTTTTTTTTTTTTTTGTAGAGACAGAGTATCATTTTATCACCCTCGGTAGAGTGCCATGGCATCACACAGCTCACAGCAACCTCCAACTCCTGGGCTTAGGCGATTCTCTCGCCTCAGCCTCCCGAGTAACTGGGACTACAGGCACCCGCCACAATGCCCAGCTATTTTTCTGTTTTGCAGTTCGGCCGAGGCCAAGTTTGAACCCACCACTTTCGGTATATGGAACCGGCGCCCTACTCAATGAGCCATAGGTGCCACCCCACATGGTTACATTTTTTATGAGCTCTTTGTATATCAAAGATACTAAACTGTGGTGGTCATATAAATAAATATTTCCCCCAGAATATATTAAACTTTATTATTTTTTTCTACAGTGGAAATTTAAAAGTTTATTTGGATTTAAACTTTTTTACATCCAGTTTTTGAGATGTTCAGGTTTAGTGTTCTCACCTTTATTTGGTTAAAATTCAGTGTATGTTAGAGGAAAAAAAAAATTCTGAGACACAAAAGGAGCAAGCATATATGAACTTCTGTTTAACTTGACTAAATCTTTTACTTAATTACTAGTTACTAAAGATTTAGTTTGTTTAAGACAGGATCTTACTCTGTTCCCCAGTAGAGTGCAGTGGCATCATAGCACACTGTCGTCTCCAATGCCTGGGCTCAAGTGATCTTCCTGCCTCAACTTCCTGAGTAGCTGGGACTACAGGCTACCACATCCAGCTAAGTTTTCTGTTTTTTGGAGAGACAGGGTCTCATTCACCCAGGTTGGTCTTGAACTCCTAGACTCGAGCAATCCTCCCACCTCTGGCTTCCAAAGTGCTAGGATTACCAGTATTAGATACCATTCCCAACCAGAATTTAGGAGTTTTTTGGTTTGGTTTTAGGTTTTGTTTTGTTTTTTTTCTAAGACACAGTTTCTCTTTTGCCCCTGGTAGAGTACAGTGTTTTCATCATAGCTCACTACAACCCCCAGCTCAAGGGCTCAAGCGATCCTTCTGTCTCAGCCTCCTGAATAGCTGGGAATATAGGCACATGCCACCACACCTGGCTAATTTTTCTATTTGTGGTAGACGTGGGATCTTGCTCTTAGTCAGTCTGGTCTTGAACTCCTGACCTCAAGCAGTACTGCCTTGGCCTCCCAGAGTGCTAGGATTATAGGAGTGAGCACCATGCCCAGCCCAGAATTCAGTTTGTAACAGCTTGAATGTTTGAATTAGATTCTAAACACAAATGAAAAATTAACAAATAGTAATTCAGTCATAGCCTATAATTTGCTGAAGTTTGTACCTTCACTCAGATATTACATAAATAGATAACTTTGTAAAATGTTAATTTCAAGAATTTCATGTTGGAGCTACCGGCATTTCTAAATAGATTAGGTCTTAACTTCTGAAGTCCTGAAATAGGACCCAACAAGTTATGGCCACTTAGCTGGGTTTTTCCCTTGGGTGGCTTTTATTTCCACCTTGGATTGATAGCCTGGAGTTGCATAGTCTCTGTAGGAAGATCATACCCTAATGCACATGCTCAGCTGATGATTAGGAGACTCTTTTGGCAGCTATAGTTTATTTGTACTTTGTCCTTGGATTGATAGCCTGGAGTTGCATGGTCTCTACAGGAAGATCATACCCTAATGCGCACGCTCAGCTGATGATTAGGAGAGTCTTTTAGCAGCTGTAGTTTATTTGTACTTTGTCCTCTGATTTATCATTACTCTCACTAGTTTTGCTCTTCATCTTAAATTTTAGAAAAGCTACCATATTAAAGGTACTCTATGCGCATTCTAAATAAAAGAAACTATATTGAATTGTGTTTGATTATCATTGTATTTGTTTCTTCTCTAGAACTCTTCCTCATGGGTACTGTATAACATGGCCTCATTTTACTGGAGAATAAAGAATGAGCCATATCAGGTAGTGGAGTGTGCCATGCGAGCACTTCATTTCTCTTCCAGGTAAGATTTTTGCTCTTCTGGATGTGATTTTCATCACTTTCCACATTCATAAGGTCTGGTAAAAAAAAAAATACATAAGAAAACAATAAAAGCAGCTTTGCAGTATACTTTCATTATACTCTCCTCCAACCTTGTTCAAAGAAATTAGTTCCATCACGAAGAAGTCATGGATGTCAAAAAGTTCAAAGCAATGATTGTGTAATCTACTTTTTTTTAATATATTGTGTAATATACTTATTTCTAATAAGGAAAAAATGTAGAGAGCTGCCAAAAAAAAAAATACACATTTTAACGAAAAAACTATATTAAAATTATAATACTCAATATCAATATATACTGATAACATGTGAGCCACAGGCGCCGCCCAACATGTGTTATCTTGTATATTCTATCTGTATCTCTTGTAACTGCAGAACTCGAATGTGACCAGAGTACTAACAATTCTAATACAGTTTAACGTTTCTTAAAACAAATATAAGCCCTAAATAAATTTAAAAATCATAAAATCTCTGCCAATCTTTATTTTTATGGCAAAATTTGGAGTTATTATATTAACAGCCATCAATAATTGGCTCGGTGCCCATAGCTCAGTGAATAGGGCGCCAGCCACATACACCGAAGCTGATGAGGTCGAGTCCAACTCGGGCCTGCTAAAACAACAATTGACAACTGTGGCTCGGCGCCTGTGGCTTAAGCAGCTAAGGCACCAGCCACATAGACCTGAGCTGGCGGCTTCGAATCCAGCCCGGGCCTGCCAAACAACAATGGTGGCTGCAGCCAAAAAATAGCCAGGCATTGTGGTGAGTACCTGTAGTCCCAGCTACTTGGGAGGCTGAGGCAAGAGAATCTCTTCAGCCCAAGATTTGGAGATCTCTGTGAACTGTGACGCCACAGTACTTTACTGAGGGTGACATAGCCTCTGCCTCAAAAAAAAAAAAAAAAAAAAAAACATAAAAAATTAAAAATTAAACATGGTTATTTTATCCACCGTTATGTATATGCAGTTATTTTCCTAAGCACAATAGCTTTGAATGTGGCTGGGCATGGTGGCTTACACCTGTAATCCTAGCACTCTGGGAGGCCAAGGTAGGTGAATTACCTGAGCTCAGGACCTCAAGATCAGCCTGAGCCAGAGCAAGAACCCATCTCTAAAAATAGCCAACTGCTGTGGCAGGCACCTGTAGTCCCAGCTACTTGGGAGGCTGAGGCAAGAGGATCGCTTGTGACAAGAGTTGGAGGTTGATGTGAGCTATGATGCCACAGCACTCTACCAAGGGCCACAAAGAAAGACAGTGTCTCAATTAAATCAATCAATCAATCAAATAACTATGAAAGTTATGTTTTCTTGTCAAATAGTTATAGATAATCATGGAGTACATGCTTCTCCTAACATCTAGTTACATCTCTCCTCTTTTAGGCACAATAAAGACATTGCGCTGGTCAATTTGGCAAATGTTCTACACAGAGCACATTTCTCTGCTGATGCTGCTGTCGTGGTCCACGCAGCTCTGGATGACAGTGACTTCTTCACTAGCTATTACACTTTGGGGAATATATATGCAGTAAATACTACTTTTTGTTTCATGAGCCATCCCAATTGCTACTTTCTTCTGTTTTTATTTTCTTAATAGAACATTACTTTTCCTTCTTCCTTTGTTCTTAACAATGGAAATGAAGAAATCTGGAAGAAAATGCCTCAGTATAATAGTGTATCATAATTGTTCTAGTCTCTTGACATAAAAAAAAAAAAAACAAATTGATTGGAATTATAAACTTCTTCAGGATACACCTCTTAAGAATAGCTGTAACTTCCAAATAAACCATCATATAGCATACCTTCATATTGAGGGGATGTGGCCACTAGTCAAAATAATGTTTACTGTAGTATAAGATGTAGGTATGATCTCAGAAATCAGTACGGGGTTTAGACAGATGTAACCAGGCCATGGCTAATGTTTATTTCCCCTCTGTGTGTTTATATGTGTGTGTGTGTGTGTGTTTTTGTTTCTTCAGATGCTTGGGGAGTATAACCACTCAGTGCTCTGTTATGACCATGCTTTACAGGCCAAACCTGGGTTTGAGCAAGCTATAAAGAGGAAGCATGCTGTCCTTTGTCAGCAAAAACTCGAGCAGAAATTGGAGGCTCAACATAGGTAATTAAGAGAAAAATACTTGCTGAAGCACTCGTATCATAGAATCTTAGATTTGTGTAAGGTGGCTTCACCGTTAATTTGGTCATTAGAATTAAGAAAGAAACTTCATTGCTGTAAGAACTATCCATTTTCTCCGACTCCTAGTGGTTTAGCATAGTTCAAGTGCTTGTGTAGAAGACTATCTTTTTAATATCATAGATTCTAGGAACTAGAGAATATTTGCAATAAAAACTGTCATTTAAATCTTTACAGTTTTCATCATTGATTTTTTTTTCATGAAGTCAGATGGGGGTTGGGAGGCCCATGGAAACCCAGTAATTCTGTTGATTATATTTTTATTTCCATAAGCTACACAGTCAGTAAAATCACTTACACATGCAGTATTTGATCTTTCTCCCTTTTGGCTCCTTATATTGGGCTGCCATTATGTTAGTTTTTTGCGGTGTTTTTGTTGTTGTTGTTGTTGTTGTTGTTTTGAGACAAGAGTCTCACTTTGTCGCCCTTGGTACAGTGCTGTGGCATCACAACTCACAGCAAACTCCAGCTCTTGGGCTTAGGCAATTCTCTTGCCTCAGCCTCCCAAGTAGCTAGGACCACAAGCACCCACCACAATGTTTGGCTATTTTTTTATTGCAATTTGGCCAGGGCGGGGATTGAACCAGCCGCCCTCAGTATTTGGGCCCAGCGCCCTACTCACTGAGCCCTAGGCGCTGCCCTGTCATTATTTTAGATAAGTGGCATTAAGACAATTATTTGGCCTATATTTTAATCATATTTGTATGTGCAATACTGAATATCTATTGTACTTGGCCCTTGTATTATACTTAGTAAAATATATGTTTGATTCCATAAATAATAGGGCTAGTTAAGAAACTTCACATCACTCAAAAGCAAATTGTTCGCATCTCAGAATTAGCTTCAACGTTTTCAGTCTGCTTTGGTTATTAGAGAAATAAATAGCACTCATTAAAGTCTTGCAGTTGATTATTTTCCAGTCTATGTAAGTATAATGTAATGGGGAACAAAGAATAACAGCTTCTTATTTATAACTGGTTCTTTTATGCCATATTAAAATTTGCACTGGCAGGCTCGGTGCCTCTGGCTCAACGGGCTAAGGCGCCAGCCACGTACACCTGAGCTGGTGGGTTCAAATCCAGCCTGGGCCTGCCAAACAACAATGACGGCTGCAACCAAAAAATGGCCAGGCATTGTGGCGGGCGCCTGTAGTCCCAGCTACTTGGGAGGCAGAGGCAAGAGACTCACTTGAGCCCAGGAATTGGAGGTTGCTGTGAGCTGTGATGCCATGGCACTCTACCCAGGGTAACAGCTTGAGGCTCTGTCTCAAAAAAAAAAAAAATTTGCACTGGCTGAACTTCTAATATTAAGCTCTTAACAAACAAACTAGCTGTCTTTTATACAATCTGTACAGCTCCTAAAATCTCTATATATTAAGAGATATAAGGTTATAAGGTAATAGGGTTTTTGTGACTAAATGTAATCAGGCAGTGATTTATTGAAATCAGGTAGTGGAGAGTGTTCCTTTCTAAGGAGAGTATCTGTGGTTTTTCCAAAAGTCTATAACAAATAAGCTACAGTATAAAGGCAAGCTACTGTGGCCTTAACTCTTACCCTGTCTTTAGGCAAAATTAAAGGAAAATGGAGGCAGGATTCTAGAAAGACTTTGAATGTCAGTAGAACTAATCCTAAAGAGAAATACTTAAACTTCAGAGTATATTTTGATGTGTCTTTTTTAGTACCTAAAAAGTGCAACACACCACTTGATGTCAAATATTTAAGAGAAGAATTTCACATTTATCTTTTTGGCCCAAGTTTTAATAAGAATGTTTATTTAGGGTGGCACCTGTGGCTCAGTGAGTAGGGTGCCAGCCCCATATACTGAGGGTGGCGGGTTCAAAACCAGCCCCTGTGAACTGCAAAAAAAAAAAATAGCCAGGCATTGTGGCGGGCGCCTGTAGTCCTCACTACTTGGGAGGCTGAGGCAAGAGAATCACCTAGGCCCAGGAACTGGAGGTCGCTGTGAGCTGTGTGATGCCACAGCACTCTACTGAGGGCAATAAGAATGTTTATTTAGCCCTGTTATTCTTTTTTTTTTGAGACAGAGCCTCAAGCTGTCACCCTGGATAGAGTGCGGAGACATCACAGCTCACAGCAACCTCTAATTCCTGGGCTAAAGCGAGTCTCCTGCCTCCGCCTCCTAAGTAGCTGGGACTACAGGCGCCCGCCACAACGCCTGGCCAAGCCCTGTTATTTTTGAACTGTCTGAGATTGTGTGTTAAATACATGTAGAAGGGAAAAACTTAGTAATTATTGCCAAGAACCAGAAAAATCTATGCATTTAAGTGGGTTTTAAAAATTCATAGTTTTAAAGGTCTTACTTTTTCCTGGTATTAAAAAATGTTAAGATCTCTCCAGCGAACATTGAATGAGTTAAAAGAGTATCAAAAGCAGCACGACCACTACCTGAGACAGCAGGAGATCCTAGAAAAGCATAAACTGATTCAGGAGGAACAAATCTTAAGAAATATCATACATGAGACACAGATGGCAAAAGAGGCGCAATTAGGTAAGTAGTGACTCCAAGTAATTAAAGGCAGGTTAGGAAATTTACTTCTAGCATGCTTTGCTTCTGTTAACTTTTATGTTTATAGGTCTTAAAATCAAGATTTATTATAGAAGGTCTATCAGGAGGCCTGCAGAGCTATTTTGTCCCCTTTTCTCTTTTGAATTTACATTTTGAAATAAGGCCAAGCACAGTGGCTCACACCTGTAACCCCATTGCTTTGAGGGCCAGAGGGAGGATCCTTAAGGCTCAGAGTTCATGACAAGCTGGGGCAAAACTTGAGATCCCATCTCTTTTTTTTTTGTTTGTTTTAGAGACAGTCTCACTTTGTCGCCCTTGGTAGAGTGCTGTGGCTTCACAGCTCACAGCAACTTCCAGCTCCTGTGCTTAGGTGATTCTCATGTCTCAGCCTCCGGAGTAACTGGGACTACAGGCACCCGCCACAAGCCCAGCGATTTTGTTGTTGCAGTTTGGCCGGGGCCGGGTTTGTTCCTGCCACCCTTGGCATATGGGGCCAGCACCCTACTCACTGAGCCACAGGCGCCACCTGAGATCCCATCTCTTGAAAAAAAAAAAAAAAAATCCTCACTACTCAGGAGGCTGAGAGAGGAGGATTGCTTGAGTCTGGGAGTTTGATGCTACAGTGAGCTGTGATCAGGACTTTACACTCCAATCTGGGTAACAGAGCAAGCCCCTGTTTCAAAAAAAAAATAAGAGGAGGAGACACCAGTTCTTTCTCTCTCCTTTCTTGCAACATACAAAGGAAAGCCCATGCAAGGACACAGCTAGAAGACTTGCAAGCCATGAAGAGGGCCCTCACTGGAATCCAAATCTGCTGACACCTTGATCTGGGACTTCTAGCCTCTAGAACTTAAAGAAACTGAGTTGTGTTGTTTAAGGCATTGAGTCTGTGGTATCTTGTATGGCAACCTGAACTGACTAATTCATACTGTACCTCAGCAATGGAGCCCAAGGATGCAGAAAGTCAAAAGAGATAGAAAACAAGTTTAGAGGTTTTATACATTTTTAAATAAAAACCAAATCTTTGAGATGCTAGGAGTCTTAATAATCTTAATGGTTGTTTGCCCTTTGTGCCTTTTTTGCAACTTTAATATGCATATCTATCTCCTAGAGATTCTGTAACATGCAGATTTTAATTCAGTGGATCTCAGGGCCTAAGAATCTGCCTTCCTAACAAGCTCCCAAGTGATGCCTGTTACTACTGGTCTAAAAACTACTCTGGGTAACAGGGACTCTCATGCAGTGAGCACAAGCCAAATACAACCTCTAGTGCATCCATATTCTCTAACACTGGCAGTAAGGCTAAACATCCTTTTTCCCTTTCTTCTGTTAAGGAAAAAAAGAAAAAAAACCATTTCAGAAGTTTAGATTAGATTTGTGTCAGGAGGAAATTCGTAACCTAGGTCAGTGAAATAATTTCAGGGGGTTCTGAAATCCTCTTTAAAATTATATGTAAATTGTATATGAGTGCAGTTTATTTTCCCCCTGGGAAGAGAATGTATAGCTTTTATTAAAATCTCTTAGAATCTGTGACCCTCCCACTCCAAAATAGAACCATTAGTCTAGGGAACTTAAGTAGGCAGGAGCTCAGCAATTTGGTTATATCCAAAATGTTTTATTTCTAATTAAACCCTAAAGGCAAATTTGACACCCCCAGTGATTAAATTAATAGAATCTCTTAAATTACACCCTTCATAAATATATTGGTCTAGAAAGCCTCTTTTTTTTTTTGTTTTTTGTTTTTGTTTGTATGTTTGTTTTTGAGACAGAGCCTCAAGCTGTCACCCTGGATAGAGTGCGGTGGCATCACAGCTCACAGCAATCTCCAGTTCCTGGGCTCAAGCAAGTCTCTTGCCTCTGCCTCCCAAGTTGCTGGGACTACAGGCGCCCGCCACAACGCCCGGCCATTTTTTGGTTGCAGCCGTCATTGTTGTTTGGCGGCCGGGACTGCATTCAAACCCGCCAGCTCAGGTGTACGTGGCTGGTGCCTTAGCCCACTGAGCCACAGGCGCCGAGCCTAGAAAGCCTCTTTAACCTTTGAACTTTAGTTGTGACTATTTATAGTTCATTTTACAATCCATCTAACAAGTTTTCTTTTCTATTTTAAGTGAAATGCGTATGTTTATTTCTTGAGATTCCTTTATCCATACTAAAATGCAGCCAGATCTCTATATAAACTTGAAACAAAATTGTGACATATATAAAGTAAATTCTCTTTTTCTTAATATGAGATGGCCTGTGTCTCTTAAACAATGTAACCAGTGGATTTTATAATTATAGTATGTAATTGCCATTGGATATTTTAGTGATCATCTAGTGGAGCCCCTTTGTTTTACAGGTGGACAAATTGAGACTTCTCTTTAGAATGATTTGATTTATGTAACCATTAGTGAGTGCTCCCCTATATATGAGTCCTCTGCTAGGTTCTGAGTAGGGTTGAAACTAAAAGACTAAGAAAATCACATTGGTATTGCTGACTTTCTCATCATTTGTGTGATTTCCTCTCTTATTCTAGGAAATCATCAGATATGCCGTCTGGTCAACCAGCAGCATAGTTTACATTGCCAGTGGGACCAGCCTGTGCGCTATCATCGTGGAGATATCTTTGAAAATGTAGACTATGTTCAGGTATTTTTCTTGGTCTCTTCTAGTTCTTATAACCTTTGGCATATCTAAGAGTAATATACGTATCCATGTCTTTATCTCTTTGATTCTTTATATATTTGATCCCTAAAATTTGTAACTATCATTTAGATCTTCGAGATTTTGAGTATCTGTTAAAGTTTATGAAGTCAGATTTTTGTAGGGAGTACTCAGTAACTTCAGGGTTACTGTTTCCCAAAGTACCATCTGTATATTTATATACATATACATTTAATTCTTTTCTTTTTTTACCATGAGAGTTAGAATTGGACTACTATTACTATTTAACTTAAAACCTTCATCTCCCCTTTTAATCTATTAGAGTAAGACCTATTTAAAACCTAGGACCTATTTGAGAGAGAACAACCATTCTCTCTCTTTCCTGCAGTCATTCATCCAATCATGTGGCCTCAACCAAAAACATTAGCAAAATTCTCATTATCAGTAAAAAATGTTTATTAAGCACCATTGCTAGGTGCATGCCTTCTCATTTTCTTTCTGTCTTTGTAAGTATAGACATAAAAAACGTTCACATGGGCGGTGCCTGCGGCTCAGTGGGTAGGGTGCCGGCTCCATATATAGAGGGTGGCGAGTTCGAACCTGGACCCGGCCAAACTGCAACAAAAAAATAGCCTAGCCTTGTGGCGGGCGCCTGTAGTCCCAGCTACTCAGGAGGCTGAGGCAAGAGAATCGCCTAAGCCTAGGAGTTAGAGGTTGCTGTGAGCTGTGACACCACAGCACTCTACCGAGGGCGATAAGGTAAAACTCAGTCTCTTTAAAAAAAAAAACACACATTCACATATATGTACACATACAACATCCTGGTCTTTCTGGTTGGCAAGAAATAATATATAAATATAATGATATATGCAACTGATGTTCAATGCGTGATATAGACTATACACATAACCAGAATTCTGAGTCTATAAAATTTGAAATTTTTTTTTTTTTTTAGAGACACTTTATCACCCTTGGTGGAGTGCCGTGGCATCACACAGCTCACAGCAACCTCTAACTCCTGGGCTTAGGCGATTCTCTTGCCTCACCCTCCTGAGTAGCTGGGACTACAGGTGCCTGGCTATTTAAAATTTGAAAATTTTTGAGCACTGACATGACACTGAAAGGAAATGTTTATTGGAGCATTTTGTATTTCGGATTTTTAGATTTGAGATACTCAATAAGAATAATAAAGTATTCCAAAATGCAAAAAATTCCAACTTTGAAACTCTTCAAGTCCCATGTGTTTCAGAAAAGGGATACTCAACCTATATTACAAATAAAGCAGTCCTGTCCACGAGAAAAACTATCATGTCCTTATTGTAGATAGAGAAATTTCCAGAGATGTTATCACAGTTAAAATAATGAAGAGAGTGTAGGAGGATACACCATAAAAAATTGGAACTCTTTAATCTAGAAAAACTTAGGCTATGGCAAAAATTACGAGTCCTTTTAAAAGGGGAGAAAGTAACATAGAGCAAAAGCTTCCTATGAATCTTAGGAACTAGCTCCTATATGGGATATTTGACTTTCAAAAGAAAGAATAAAGGAAGACCTGAGATTACAGCTCCCTGTCTTAAAACCAAGCATTTCAAAGGGAAAAAGAATGTTTAGAAATGGAATAGCTTACTGTTCAATGTAACTTTTAGACTTCTTGACAGTCTCAAGACAGACCATTTGGAGGACTGTCCTGCATCAGTATAGCTTTCAATATTCTATATTCATAAATTGTATTACCACTATGTAGTCAAAGAATCCATTCCTATTCATATTCATCATATGCATTCCTTTTTCTTAGGTCTTCCCTACCCCATCCCATCTCTTTATCTAGCAAGGTTTCAGAAATACACAAGAACTATGGTATCTTGTGAGTATATCAAGTACTGTTCTACTTGTTTTGGAGGAAAGCTGTATGTGTTCTTTCATCTCCTAGTTTTCCCTTTAACCTCTCAAGCTTTTACTTGGCATTGATTGCACAATACTCTATAATCCGTAAGTGATAGTTAAACCCTTAAGAGCCCTTTGTTCCTTGTTTCTACCCATAGCACACTAATTTTATAGAGTTGTGGTCATTTTAGTCTTGGAAGAGGAAGAGAATAATGGACCAAATTTGTATGTGCATATTAGCTAATCATTAAACCTAAAAGAGATTGAATCATCAGAGGAAAGCAAAGGGGCAAGAAAACAATCCATGCTGTTTTTCTCATATTCTCAATGGCAAAGTTTATTGTGACTTTTCATTATCCATGAAAGAATACAGTTGGGGCATAGTTCTTAAATATTAGAAGATCTGACTGCTTAGTTATTGATTTACTTTCTGATTTCCTACTAATTTTGAGTATTCACTAGCTTTTTGGTTTGAGTTAAATCTTTGGTTTAAGTTAAATGCACAATTCCTTTTGCATTTCCAATTTGATTGAATTATTCTATTTATTTTCTAGTTTGGTGAAGATTCATCAACCTCCAGTATGATGTCGGTGAACTTTGATGTTCAGTTAAATCAGAGTGATACCAGTGATTTGGTCAAGTCTTCCCCTGTGGCCCATTCTATTCTCTTGATCTGGGGCAGGGACTCTGATGCATATAGGGTAAGTTAATAGAGGATGATGAAATTTTCTCAAACAAACACGATCTCCTAAAATAGTGGCCCTCAACTCACTGATTAATATGGCCCCATCACTGTTCAGCTTAATTCAGCAAACATTTGTTAAACTTTTATTAAAGGGAAGGCATTCTGCTAGGTAGAAGATGAGTAAGACACAGGCTGTACCTTGAGTTCATCCCAATATAGTGGAAAAGCAGATAGATACCCTGATTTCAGATCAATGCTTTATGCTCTGAACATAATTACCAACCTTAACAAATTGCTAAACTTGACCCGAGCATAGCCTTATATATACTTCATTTACTTAATCAGCAATTTTGTTTCTTTTCTTTTTTTTTTTTTTTTTTTGAGACAGAGTCTCAAGCTGTCGCCCTTGATAGAGTGCCGTAGCGTCACAGCTCACAGAAACCTCCAATTCTCGGGCTTAAGTGATTCTCTTGCCTCAGCCTCCCAAGTAGCTGGAACTACAGGTGCCCAACACAACGCCTGGCTATTTTTGGTTTCAGTTGTTATTGTTGTTTAGCAGGCCCAGGCTAAGATAATTTGGCTCAAACCCATCAGCCTTGGTGTATGTGGCTGGCGCCCTACTCACTGAGCTCTGGGCGCCAGCCAAATTTTCAGAATTTAAAAAATAATTTTTTTTTGTTTGTTTTTGAGACAGTCTCTCACTTCGTCACCTAAGCTGGAGTGCAGTGGCCTCATTATAGCTCACTGTACCCTCACACTCCAAGGCTCAGTTGTCCCTTCTGTCTCAGCTTCCTGAGTAGCTGGGACTATAGGCATGAACCACCATATCCAACTCCAATTTTCAGAATTTGAGTGTTTAACAGAATTAATATAAGTCATTTATATTTAGTTATATGTAATATGAATTTCCTAACATTTGATAGCTACAGGATATAAACCTAATAATAATCCTCTGATACATGTTATTTATGTTTAGGAAAAAAAATGAACATTTTACAAATCATAAAATAATTGTTCAACTTTGGTCCTGGCAAAGAAAAAGTTTTAGTTTATGGAAAGATAGTTTTCAGTGCAAGTTTTATAACCTTGTGTATGTTTGAACAAGTAACAAACCCCATTTCAAATTGAACAACAAAAAGAAAATTCATCTGTTCTTACTGGAAGTCCAGAGATAGAATAAACTTCAGTTCTGGTAGATTCAGTGGCCCAGTGATGTCATCATTTACCCATTTCTTTTGTTTTGTTCTTGATGCTACCAACCACAGTATAGGTTTCATCTGAAAGCTTATTTTCCTCATGGTCATAAGATGGCAGCCAGCAGCAACTGGAACAGCAGGGTTTTTTGTTCCCATGTAGCATAAGACAGTAAGACTTGCTTTTCTTTCCCCCACACCCTAAGCAACCCTCTCCTTGTGTCTCATTATCTTAACTGGTGTAAGCCTGCCCAACCCTAAACTAGTCTGTGGTAAACCAGAGAGAATTACTGACTTATAATCAGAAGTAGAAGAAATGCTATAGATTCTACCACACTGTCTACATTATCTTAAAATACTACTAGTTTTTTTCAGTTAACCTAGTGTATTTATGTTTTTTCAGAAGTTTATTTAGCATTTTGAAATATTAAATCCAAAGGAATTTATGAGAAATTTTGTTTCTTTATTAGGACAGACAGCATATTTTGTGGCCTAAAAGAGCAGATTGTACAGAAAGCTACCCTCGAGTCCCTGATGGTGGAGAATTGCCAACGTATTTTCTGCCTCCAGAAAACAAAGGACTCAGGCAAGTGCTGATGGATTTGACAAAGCACCTGATTCTGCATGGTTGTCACCTGGCGGTTCTTTGAGAGCACCAGCCTTGGACTTGAAAGGTTAAGTTTTTATCTCAAAATCACCTAAACTTTGAAAATATGAATCTTGTTCCTTTTTCTTGTGCCAGGATCCACGAACTCAACAGTGATGATTATTCTTCAGAAGAAGAGGCCCAAACCCCTGACTGTTCCATAACTGACTTCAGAAAAAGCCACACTCTGTCCTACTTAGTCAAAGAATTAGAGGTCCGCATGGATCTGAAAGCCAAAATGCCAGATGACCATGCACGAAAAGTAAGGCTCCCTTAGGCTGGTATTTATTGCTGTCCATTCTGGGTGACTTCAGAAGATTCTTAAATGGAACAAAAATTTGATAGAAGGCAATTATTGAGCTCTATAAAACTGAAGGATAGAGTTACAGAATTGGTGACAGGGTTGAGAAGTCAGTCATACTTAAAAGAGTGCCAGAAGAGTATTCCTCCAGGCTGCTATTTACATAGACAGTATAAGTGCTGTTCCTCCAGGAGGGCTACAAAGATGATTAACACAAAGCTGTTTACCTAATGGAATTGGTCTAATGGAGGCCATTCTGGCCGTTGCAGTTGCATCCTCCAGTCCTCCAGAAGTTTGTATAAACTGAAAACTTAAAGGTTCTCTCTCCCTGGCCTTAACAACCCTGCTTTCCCTTTATATAAGGTCCATAGTAGTTTGATACCCACTTTGCAAACATTAGCCGTTCTGTTTTTCTGAATTTTTTTCAGTTATGTATAACTAGGAATATTTTATTAGAGTTTTGTTCAATTATCCTAGTATATTAGATGCCACTCCATGGATACAAATGAAAAAGATTACCTTTTTATGGAGATAATAGACCATCGCAACCACCTTTTTGAAAAACCTAATTTTAGGGCGGCTCCTGTGGCTCATCAGGTAGGGCGCCGGCCCCATATACCAAAGGTGGCGGGTTCAAACCCAGCCTCAGCCGAACTGCAGATCAGAAAAATAGCTGGGTGTTGTGGCGGGCGCCTGTAGTCCCAGCTACTTGGGAGGCTGAGGCAAGAGAATCACCTAAGCCCAGGGGTTGGAGGTTGCTGTGAGCTGTGTGACGCCACGGCACTCTATCAAGGGCAATAAAGTAAGACTCTGTCTCTACAAAAAAAAAAAAAAAAAAACCGAATTTTAAAACTACAAGGAGTTACTACTTATATTTAAACATTTACTGAGAGGGAAATACTATGTGCCAGACATTGTTTTGGGGACTAGGAATACAAAAAGAAATAGACCATAATCCCTGCCTTAAAGTTGCTCACAGTTATATAAATGCCATAAGAACATGAAATAGATTAATTGGGGATCTGATGTTTTCCAGCTAGGGAAGATAGCAGATTTTTATTATGTCGGATATTACATGCCATTGTCTTTTGAATAATTTCTCCTTGGATTCTGGACACTTAGGTTGACCTTACTGAGGTATAGTGGATACTTCAATATGTATATGTGTAGATATATACATACATATATGTATCTTTTAACTTTTTGTACTTAAAGGAAACCAGTATATACATCTTACATGTGACCAGGTCAACACCTATTGTTAGCATAATGACTTCATTTTATACATATGTGGATATATATATGATTATAAATATTTGTTCAGATTAGCTGTTCCTGAGGAGCTGAAGAAAAGAATGCCATCTATACAAATTCTTTTCAAATGTCTTTTATTTTCAATTGAGTCAGTCTTCCCTTTGATGTTTCAGATTTTGCTTTCCCGTATTAATAACTATACTATCCCAGAAGAAGAAATTGGGTCTTTCTTATTTCATGCTATTAACAAGGTAAGCCATTTACTTTGGCATCTGATTCAGAGCTTCATAATTGTAATTAAAAGTTAAAATGTATTTATTAAAAATCATATTTGGAACAAGTACTTCATTCTTGTACTAACTAAAGTATTTTGGGATTTTTCAGCCGAATGCTCCCGTCTGGCTCATACTCAATGAAGCTGGGCTGTACTGGAGAGCAGTAGGAAATAGCACTTTTGCTATTGCTTGTCTGCAGAGGGCTTTGAATTTAGCTCCAGTTCAATACCAGGATGTCCCTCTTGTCAACTTGGCCAACCTTTTGATTCACTACGGCCTTCATCTTGATGCCACTAAGCTGCTACTTCAAGCTTTGGCTGTCAACAGCTCAGAGGTAAGGTTTTATGTTTTTTTGTAGCTCCATATTGGGTGGGGTAATTCACATTCAGAGTAGAATTTGTGTTTTTCTATGAATAGCATAAAAAAAGTCATGTTTTCTTTTTCAGAATATAATTTGCGTATTTTAAAAGAAGGCATAAAAATATTTTGTTGTGTTCATTTTTTCTTTTAAATGAGTGAAATTTAATTGCACGTTAATTTTCTCTCATGAAAATTACATTTAAATAAAGATGACTTAGCTATAAAAACATATTGCTTCTTTTTGTCAATCTGAAACATACGGTTCTTATTTTATCCTACTCATCACAGCACGTACATTGCTTAATATTATACTGTTTTACAACTACAATTTATAGATATGTTTATACTGTCCAAGTTGGAGTAGAGTTTAAAGGTGATTTTGGTAAGAACAGACACGTGAAATGCGTGCCCTGACCCTCCCACATGCAGCCCATAGAGTTACCTCATCGCTTCATAGTTATTTACTGTTATGGACTATGATACTAAGTGGTGTTTCTCTCCCTTCATAGTCTCAAAGATACTTTTTTTTTTCATATTTTAATATCTCTGAACTCAGATGTTATAATTGCTGTCATATTATAGGTGAGGTTTGATGAAATACACCACTTATAGTAAATATATAATTGATTTTATATCTAATATCTAAATGTTTATGTTTTATGTCCAGAGCAACCTTTACAAGAGGTGTTCATGAATGATTTAAGCTTTTACGGTATCCCAATAAAATATAAGAAGAAAATACTGTCTCTTAAGACTTTCCTTTGAAATATATAGATTCACAACAAGATTTTAATCAAAAGTTTCCAATCTCTATTCTACATAGCAGGTTATGTTGCCAATGAAGTACATCAAATATTTATCTAATGCTTAGTGTGTACCAGGTACTGGTACAGTAGGAACAGATTGTGTACATATATATGTATATGTATGAGATATGATGAAGTGGACATCCATATGGAAGGCACATTACAGCTGTATTCCCTTGAAACTTAAGCTTCACTTGCTACTGCTTCTAACCAAGACAGTTAGATAGCATTCCTCTGAAGAAGAAAAGAGCTCCTTTAGAGATTAATTGCATTTCTGTATTTTAAAATTACACTGAAATGCTATAGTACTGCAATATGAATAAAAAGGTAAATTAGTGGATCAGAGTAGGAAACCCAAAAATGTACCTTAACCAGCGCCCCTCCCCAACTGTCAGCATTTGGAAATACTTCCTTAGTAGCCGTCTTCTCTACAAATACTTCATAACGTTGCCACTCTACTATACAGGTAATCTTTAGAGCTTATGAAAAATGTTTGTTACTGTAGAGTAAAGCTATCATTTTAAATGGTTGTGTAAAGGTTCAGTGAGTTGGCAGCCACAGCCTGCTGTTTCATTGCAAATTTAGGTTGCCAACACTGTTTAGCTATTGGCAATAATGGTTTTCTACAGGAAGTCTTTTCTGTATTCCAGATAACTTTATCACTCTCGGTACAGTGTCGTGGCATCACAGCTCACAGCAACTGGTTTAGGTGATTGTCTTGCCTCAGCCTCCCGAGTGTTAGGGACTACAGGCACCTACCACAATGCCCAGCTATTTCTTATTGTTGGTTTTGTTGCAGTTTGGCCGGGGTCAGGTTTGAACCCAACACGCTCAGTGTATGGGGCTGGCTCCCTATTCACTGAGCCACAGGCACCACCCCATCCAGATAATTTTCTTAGGGAAGACTGTTAGCAGTGGAATTACTAAGTCAGTGAGAGAATGAATGTTTTGATAACTCTGGTACAAAATGCTAAATAATCCGCCAAAAGGTTAGGACCAATATATATTGCCGTGAACAAATCTAAAAATATTTATTTCACCTCTGTCTTCACCAGAATTGAACATTTGAAATAACTGCTAACTTTTCTTGATTGGTTATTAGAGCTAAGAACCATACCAAGCATTTTATATGTTTGTAATTCATTTTACTCTTGTAATTCACATAACTAAAACTCGTTTTGTCCTCACACCAACTCTACAAGATAGAATTTCTCTTTTACAGATAAAGAAACTCTAAGAGATAAATGTGCATAAAAATTAAGGGATATGCCAAAAGTTCTAGAACTTAAAGTGTTTTAAATGCACAGAGAGTATCCATGGAGCTCATACTCCTCTGTACCCATGCATTTGTAAAACAAGTTGGCTGGTTTAATAATGTTATTTCTCTGTTGTAATATGAATATTTTTATCTTTTAATTGTATTTTTAAAGTAAAAGTTTATATATACATTTTGTTATAATTTAGTTTTTTTATTTTTATACAAACTCCTTGTACAATAAGATCATACCATCTGTTGTGTTAAAGATATTTTCTCTCTTTCCTTTTTTATCTTAGCTTTTAAAAATTTCCCTTAAGGTGGCACCTGTGGCTCAAAGGAGCAGGGCGCCAGCCCCATATACTGGAGGTGGTGAGTTCAAACCCAGCCCCGGCCAAAAACTCAAAATAAAAAATTTCCCTTAAGTTCATCAATTTTTTCAATTTTGATTTCTGTTATTAGAGTTATATAAAGTGTCTTCACAAGAGTTTTGAATTAATTCTGATCAGTTTTTTCTATGACTTGACCTTTACGTAGTCAGTTTTCAAATATACAAAAATCCTTTCCTATGTTGTCTCTGAGATCTTTTATAGTTTTAGATTTTACATTTAGATCTATGATCTATTTCAAGTTAAATTTTATTTGTGGTGCGAGGTAGTTAGGGACCAAAGTTTATATCTACATAGATATCCAGTTGCTCCAACACCATATCTTGAAGACCATCCTTTTCCTATTGACTTATCTCTCATTGTCTTTGCTCTGAACTTCAGACTCCTTTATCCAGCAGCTTACTTGAAATCCTCATTTGAATGTCTAAAGGGCATTCCAAAACTAAAGGCAGAACCAAGCCCCTTAACACTTCCAAATTTGTTCTTCCCAGTTTCCACCATTTCAGGAAGTAAAATTATCTGTCTTTCCACTAGCTAAAGCCAATAAACATGAAGCCATCTTTCATAGCTTTCTCCTCACCGGAGAAATTCAATTTATTAGCTAACTTTGCTGATTCTATTTTAAACATTATCTGAGATTTCACTGTTTACATTGTCCATTGTCTCCACTTGCTGTCTGATCCAAATGCCATTATTCTTTTTTTTTTTTTGCAGTTTGTGGCTGGGGCTGGGTTTGAACTTGGCACCTCTGGTATATGGGGTTGGCGCCCTACTCCTTGAGCTTCAGGTGCCACCCCAAATATCATTATTCTTATCTAGATTACTGCAGCAGCCTCTAATCTGGTTTCTCTGCTTCTACCTTGTCCTCCCCATACAGCCTGTTCTCATACAGCCAGCAGTAAGATCCTTATAAAAAGCATGTGTTATTCAAATCTCTACAGTGGCTCTCCCTAAAACTCAAAGAAGAACTTAAGAGTTTGTAACAGTGAAGAACATTCTACATGACCTTGTCACTTTTCTGATCTTATCTCTATGAGATCATTCCTTTGCCCATCCTACTCTAGCCTCACTTGCCTCCTTACAGTTTCTTGAACACACGAGGCCCCTCAGGGCCTTTGCACTTCTGTTCTCTCTGCTCAGAGTACTTTACCCCACCAAGATTGCTCATGGCTTTCTGTTTCTTACATTACAGTTACTGGACTTCTCAGTAAGTCCTTCTCATTCTACTCTATTTAAAATGACACTTACCTCCCCATTCAAGTGCTACTTAAATCTTTTCCTTTTGTATTTTTCTCCATTACATTTTGCTTACTGGTACCCCACACTAGGCTGTAAGGTTCATAAAGGTAGAAATTATCTTCCTTATTTTCTGCTGTATCCCCATTGTCTAAGCAGTGCCAAGAACATAAACACTCAGCGCTTATTTTCTGAATGAATTGATGAAAATTCGTCTTTTTTTCTAAAATGCTAACCAGTTTATTTCAATGAAAAATATTCGTATGACCATCATTCCATTCATAGGGATAATTGCAACACTTTTTTTTTCATTATGCAAAATACGTTTATAAAGATACTTTTGAAATCTAAGTATGGTATTTAATTTTGTGTGTGGGTGTGAACAACAAAGTAATCTGAGAGCTGCTTAAGTGAAATTTCCTTCATGTGGAATATTTTGTACACTTTGGCTTGGTCACAGTGAAACATCCTGCTGGACTGACAGCTCAAATCAAAATAAATCATTGGATAAATCTAAGTCTTGCTTTTTGTAGGGATATATTGTGAAAATTGAAAAGATTTTTAGATGTTTTAAAATATTTTTAATGATGAAATAAGTTTGTAAAAAATGGTTTGCACGTGAGCAAATACAAAAAGAAATTACTAAACATAGGCCAGATGCAGTGGCTAACACCTGTAATCCTAGCACTTGGGAGACCAAGGCAGGTGGATTGCTTGAGTGTGGGAATTTGAGAATAGCCTGAGCAAGAGCAAGACTCTGTCTCTACTAAAAATTGAAAAATTTGCTGAGCATTGTGGCGTGCGCTTATAGTCCCAGCCACTCAGGAAGCCAAGGGTCATTTAGGGTCATTGTAGCCTAAGAGTTTGAAGTTGCTGTGAGCTATGATGACATAATGGCACTCAAGCCCAGGGTGACACAGTGAGACCCTGTCTCAAAACAAACAAACAAAAGGTGTATTTCAGTTAAAACAGCCTAAACGGAATACTTCAGGCTGAGTATAAAAACAATCTCAGCATACAATTGAAAAATAGCATACAAAATGTACTATTTACCATCGCATCAAGGAGACAGATGTGGAGGAATAAATCTAGAGGAACATATATAAGCAGTCTAAGATTGCTAAGAGATAGCAGTCTCACAGTGATGACAAAGCATTGCTAAGAGAAGGAAGGCATTAATACAGATTGAACTTCCTAGATTTAAAATTCAAAATGCTGGCTCGGCGCCTGTGGCTCAACAGGCTAAGGCGCCAGCCACGTACACCTGAGCTGGCGGGTTCGAATCCAGCCCGGGCCTGCCAAACAACAATGACGGCTGCAACCAAAAAATGGCCGGGCGTTGTGGTGGGCGCCTGTA